>RHPI01001052.1:0-33871 GCA_009103225.1 Chlorokybus atmophyticus | reverse complement strand
CCCCCCCCCCCCCCCCCCCCCCGCCCCTCGCCACCCCCCCGGCCCCCCGCGGTGCTCTGCAGGTGCTTCCTTTGCTGCTTGCTGCTGCCCCTTCCCCCTTCCCTCTGCTCACACTCCTCCCCCGATCTATAGCTAGTGCACTTGGCTATAGCTTAGTGGGGCCCACCACCCCGTTTTTGCCTTGCTGTGCTGTATTATCAAAGTTTGCTGTGTTGTGCTTGCTTGCTTGACGGATTGGCCCCAATCCATCTGTTGTGTACTGCATGACCAACATGGGGGCGGTAGGAGCAGAGGTGGAGTAGACAATATAGACAACATAGTTAGCCCGATGGTTGTGCATGCGGCATTAAGGTGCGTGTGGTGTGTTGCATGTGATGTACAAAGTATGCAATGCTGAATTGTATACGATATGAGAGAAAGTGTAAAAGACAATGCAAATCTAGGTACAATGGGATTGCATGTGATGTATGGCGTTGAAATGCATGTTGATATCAGCCTGGCGCTTATCTTGTACAAATGCAGCATACTATCTCGCATACACGGCATGATACCTTGTATGCACTCATACCAGCTTACCCTCTTTGTACACTACATGATGCATGGTGTTAGAATGCACGTGCTAAACAGCCTCGCGCTTATCCTGCAGTCTGCATCATTCTCTACTTTGCAGGAGACCACTAACCCAACTTTCCTCTGCCAGCTGCATGCTTGGCTGCTACTGACAGCAAACCTGGCAGGGATTGTGCATACAAATGGCATATGCAGCAACAACCGGTTGCAATTGCTTCACATTAGCATACAATACCCGTGGCCAGATCTGCCAACACAGGTAGGCAAAGCTATGAAAACATAATAAACTACACCGACGGATGGTATGCAAACCCAACAGTCCTTATAATTTGCGGACTGTACATTGGCTGCCCTTTGACAAATGGCAAACCGCCATCTTCTGCATTGGACAAGTATCCTCCGCTTGATGAGATGCTCTTCAAGCTCTCATCCGGCTGCTTTTCGGGAAATAGTGACGCGCGTGCATTGGGTGACTTGGCTACCTCTATACTACTTGCAACCACGTTAGTGGCGTCGTAGATAGGTACAATGCCTAAAATCCAAACTCCAACTGTGGCGAGTATGATCACCAGGACAACATACGCGAGGAACAGAAGCTCAAAAGCCCAAACAAGCGGGTTCCAGATTGTAGACAACGCCATGACACCGATGGCAGATGGCAAGCAGACGCTGTACACACTCTGCAGCGTGCGCAGTCGCCCGAGAAGGTGCTTGTTGATGATCGCTTGAGCCAACTTTGAGCATGTGTAGTTGAACACAACGAGGAATGATAGCACAAACACTGCCAGGATTAATGTATTCGCCAGGGGGTAGACGCAATAGGCGCACTGCCTTTGGTCGCATGATGGCGGTGACTGCGTGCCTGTGTTTACATTGGTGCAGTCGGTTTTCTGGGGGACAACACTCAAGTCAGGGACGCTCGCCAAATCAGACAATATTTGTCCCAACCCTAGAACATTTGAAATAAACAGGGCCAAAGTCAAGTCAGCTGCTTACATCATAGGCGTCAAAGAAGTTGTGGGCGAGGGTGTTGCTGCAGGCATCAGTCTGGAAGGCAAAACTTGCGTGGAACACAAGTAGAGTGATAGGCAGGACAACGGGTCCTGCGGCCAATACAGAAACCACTAGGACTTGGAGGTTTGGAAAGCGCTCAATGTGCACGGGCCACGACCGGAGCGACCGGAGCAGCAAGAACAGTGACAGCAGGCAAAACAGAGGCAAAGCTGCCCCTTGTGCTGCAACAGCATACACCTGCAGCCAGCTGAGAATAAGACGTACTGCGGTGCACAGGAGCACAACAAGACTCTCTGCAAGCCGCATACTCAACTGCTGGCCGAATCAAGTTATTCTTCATTTTTGCACCAACCTTGGATGACTTATAACAACAAGTGACTCAATCACAACTGTCCAACCCCGCCAGCAACCCTAATCCCGTCCCAAGTCGAGTGCGACAATAGTGACTTGACCCACGAGTACGCTACAACGCTAAATCAACTGAGTTGTTGGTGCATGCGACTACAGGATTGTGCCAATGTGCACAATGACTTTTCCAGAGGAAAAATAACACGAATGCCTTTGCGAACCAATCGTGGACTGTAAGAGTAGCAAAGCGACCAAGCTTGTGCCTACATTTCCTGAAAGTAGCGCATGCACCCATGACTTCACTGCAAAAGCTACAAACCTCACCTTGCACAATGCTACTTGCCCCATCGTGGGTATCTGCGCGATAGCTCCTTTGCCTCCTGGGACCCAAAGACCAGACATCCGGAGGATCTGGAGGACGACAAGGGCGATGGCGCAGACTACAAGTGCCAGGCGGGCGGCCCATACTTCGTTGAATTCCCTCAGCAGGGCGAGCCTCCGCCTGCGCCCGCCCAAGCAGAGGCGAAATGACAAACCGACGGCAGCAACGCACGCTACCGCCCAGGCCACGCACACCAGGGCTTCACTGCTGTGCAGCACCCGGACAGGGGGCGTCGGCATTCTCGCGCATACCCGCCGGTCTGGTCACCCACCACCACCCCCACCGCCTCTGACACAGATTGTCTCACAGACCTGCACCGCCTTAAGCAATGCTAAACCGCAGCCAACGCCTGGCGATCGTCGTCCTGCTTCTCCTCCGCCGCCGCCGCCGCCTCCTGCACCTCCACTGCCACCGCCGCCCTGAGCTCAATCCGCCTTGCCAGCAATGCTGCCGTTAGGGTTTCGTAGACTCCGGACACAATTGAAGGAATAACATAACCTACCTCAGTTGCGTCTCGGTCAAGCATTAGCCGGCGCGCTGCCCACGCTGGCAATGCTTGCCAGGCAAGTTCCCCCATTCTCAGTTAACGGGTGTGTAAAACCCCGCTTATAATCTGACCGTCGGAGTCGCGTGACGGTCGACCGCGCCGACCGCGGTTCGAGCTGACATGGCAGAAATCGCGCTGAGACTGCCGAAGTGGCACGCAGCAGAGTCAGACGGCAACTTTTGAAATCAAATCGAAAACATCTGCGCAATAGACTCCAAACAAAGGTCCATCACTGACCAGTGGCTAGCAGCCACAGAGCTAGCAGCCACAGTATGGCCAGTAGCCACAGGCCTCTCGACCTAGGATTGTACGGATCCATGTCGAGGGGGCTGGCTAAATGAGATGCGGCGATCGTGCGTCATTGATCGGCTGCGTGCCAAATGAGATGGGAAGTGGCGGCTCCAAGTGGTCCACACCGCTCGGAGTTAGATACCTGTGAGTCTTCACTTCACTACCGGTAGTAGTATGATTCTGAATCATACTGTATGAATCATGATGTTTTAGGGTGTAGTAGGTGTGAGATTCACACCTACTAGGGTACTCTCCTACTAGGGTAGGAACACTAATGTTCCTATGCCATTAGTTGAACATACGACACTAGTATTGAAGAGTCATAGTGTGGCTTAGGGTGTCAATTTGATACTCACATGCAATGCGTGCGAAGAGACGTGCACATCATCGCTTCAAACTTTGCAATAAGATGTTGAATATACTTGATATACACGTTCTATGCTTTAAAAGCAACAAGGATCAAAAATGCAACATACAACATGCGCAATGATAAAATTATAATAATTGCTCCAATTCATTCTTACACGCTCTTGATTGACCAATGACTTGAAGTTATTATTATAAATAAAACCTTTAAACTTTTGGGTCTGATTGTAACGCAGCAACAAGCAAGGCAAATGCAACTAAGGCAGATTGTATCGAAGCACATTGTACATGCATTGACGCTCTTAATTGACCAAGAACATGAAGTTATTATTATAAATAAACCCTTGGATGCGTTGCGTCTAAATGTAATGCAGCAACAAGCAAGGCAAAGGCAAGTAAGGCAGATTGCAATGAAGCACATTGTACATGCTTTCAAGTTGACGCACGAAAGCAGATCTAGCATAACAATGCATATGATTGTGTTAAGCTCTCCTTATCATGCATATCCCGCTTACATGGAGCTGTCCGCCGTCGTGTGCGATACCGTCACAATCTTTATGCTTGGCGATTACATGCACAAATGACAATGGATTAAATGCATGTTGCTAGTATTATCGTAAATGTATACGATGTAATATGCATATGTCCAATTATGATATACACAAGACAATATCGTGCACGTGCACACATCCCTCATACGTTTACACACCCATGAGCAAGCACACAGATATAAAATGTTCACTCCATTCTGTATGCGAAACGGCTTGTTAACCCTATGCACGAGCAAAAAGACCTGCAACACCTTGTTTGTGAGGAACCGAATTGCACCTCAACCAAGAAGGAGAGGATGATCACCTCATCTTCAAACTCATGAGCTTGATTCCTCCCGCCCCCTTTCGGGCCGCCGCCTATGCACATTTATGTACACACGCATACGCGAGCGCACTACCTCCCACAATAGCAAAGCCTTTTTAACGTCTTATGGTCAGGCACCCTTTCACGAGTGGCCCATCAGCAAAGCACACGCACATGCCGACGAGGCTACACTTTAGCCGCTATAAATATGTGTATATATATTCTTTATACCACTTGCTGCTCCTTAATTGCCACACATATTAACTTATTGTGTGTAGGGAAACCGCATTGTCAGCGGGTGCTAATCCATTGGAACATGTCACCACATGCCCCGCATATGAAACTTCCAACTCCATCCTTGGAGCAACAACACACCTTTGAATCATTGATCATTCCGCAATAATTATCATCAACTTGATCTGACCGGTCTTAAACTACACATGTACACCACATTTAATAATCGAAGCATACTTGTCTTGAATTTGTTGGAACATTGACAACTTGCAATGGTACATCACATATCATACGGGATGCAAACACTTGCTCACCTCTTTCATCTAATCCATCAACAAATTGCAATGCAACGAAAAACTGACATGTTCATAAGCAAAAGCCTGCTCTATGCCAACCCACAATGTGTCGTGTAAAGCTGTTTAAAGCGTAAAAAACTATGATCAAAATTGTGTTCAACTAAGCATGCGCAGCTTGATAAAGGGTTAAACAACTTTGAGGAGCTTGAGCGTCATAATGCGAGAGTACTCTTCCCGAGTCTTTCGGAAAGATCCGCTCATGGCATGACGACGCCACCGGTGTGCCTCATGCCATCCACATGTATGTCGCGCATGCCGCCCCGGGCCGGCTAACTATATGGATCATCGTTAAATACATATGTTTTGTGATAACACTACAGATAACCACATATTTAAAGTCCATCAGAGGTAGCCTACCTCTGGTAGACTGAGTCTACCATAAAAAGAAATACCGGAGTATGACTTTTGCGTATTTGGGCGTTGCAAAAAAGCAGTCGCATCATGTTCAATGATTACCATTCATCGTAGTGCCACGGACTATTCGTCATTTCAACAATACAAATTGGTCGGTGAAAAATAAAACCCCAATGGCCAACGGGGGGCATCATGCAATCCTTTAACAACAGGTAACCATAACCCAAATACAATGCATGTTATAGGTTCACAGGGGTTTTAACAAAAGCTGTCGTAGATGAATTGAAAAAAAGTGTCGGATAGTCCATGGCATTACGGTATAAATGGACACGCGCGTATGCGTCATATTTACGACTACACAGAGACTTCGCACACAACGCACACGGTGTTACAAAAAGAGTCCGGCTCTTTAAGCCACAAAAGACCATGGTTGTAATTATGGCTTTTTATATTCTTATGCATCACATATCGACCCGTCTGGCTCCGTTACGTAACGCGCGGCACACGCATGTCCACGGCCACATACACCTCTACATGTGCCCTTGCCTAGTCTGCTTGTTGCTTGTGGTGCTGCTGTTTGTGTGATGTGGTTGCCACTTTAAACCTTACGACTTAAACCTTATACGCATGTGCATGCCTATATAAGGCATGCACTTTGGTCCACAATTGATCACCGCTCGTGCTTGCTTGCAACGCTCGTGCACTGCACTTTATGCGAGCATCGCGTCCGTTTTTGTGATCGGAAGGTCTGAAGCTACATTGCGCAGCGCGGGCGTGACAAAGACCATGCATAATGACCCGGGAGTACAGGTAGGGCCATTGAGGTTTGAGACTGTATTGCATAATGCGCAACATGAGTGTCAATATGTAGCAGTGCGCTAGGCCTCATAACGGAATGGCATGCAAGAGTTGAAGCCCTCTTAGAAACTTCCTTGAAGAGGCTCTCTTAAACGATACACATGCAAGTGTTCAATTGTCATCCGCTATCGCCAAAACACACATGACAACCGCATATATAGCACCACACTACATGTGGTGGTGTGGTGGTCTTTAAAAATATGTTTGAGATATGTTTAAGCTAAACATATTGCTTGCCTGCTTATGCTTCTGTGCTTGTGTGTCTTGCATTTTTCGCTTTTGTGACATGCAATACTATACCCTACGTGGCATAAGCTATATTGCTACACGACCTCGGCTAAGCCCACATCTTCCTCCGTTGTCAGAGGTAGCGAGAGTTGTAATCCTGAAGAACCTGCTGGCAGTTTGTCAAGTTCCTTTCGGGCTCCCACGTGTTGTGCTCAACACCATACCCTTTCCACTTGACTAGATAAGAGGTGCGTCCACGCTTATCCTTTTCATGATCAAGTATATTCTCTCCACCTCATATTCCGGGCCCGCACTGTCATCCACGACAACAGTAGGAGGTGGTGGTTGAGTCCGTCCATCAGCACAATAGGCTGCAAGGAGGCTCACAGAAAATACATCATGTATCTTTCCCATCGATGCTGGCAACTCCAATCGGTATGCAAGTTTGCCAACTCGCTCGCGTACTGCAAACGGTCCTACAAAGCGTGGCATGAGTTTGCGGGTACCCTTTGCTTTGAGTGACAAGTTCTTGGTGTTTAGCAACACCATGTCACCAATGTTAAACTCTACATTGCGCCAATGCTTATCAGCATACACTTTGTATCAATTTTGCGCCGCACGCATGCACTCACGTGCTCGTTGCGTGCGTGATTGCAAATCAAGTGTAAGATCGCGTGCAGCTGGCACCTTATAACTATGGTGGCAACTTCAGATTAGCCACCCCCAATGGGTGTTTGCCATAATTCACAAAGAAGGGCGTGTCGTTTATGCTCGCTTGCCAAGCATTATTAATTGCAAATTCTGCCATTGCTAAGTAGACATCCCAATCGGTTTGATCGGGTGCAACATAATGTCGCAAAGTCTCTTCCACAATCTGGTTGGCACGTTCAGTTTGCCCATCCGTCTGAAAATGAAACGCAGTGCTCATGTGTTGGTCAATGTACAAGAAGTCACACACTGATTTTTAAAATTGCGATGTAAATCTCGGATCTCTATCCGATACCATGTTGCGTGGCAAACCATGCAGACGGAACACCGAGGAGAGGAACAGCATAGCTAATTCCCGAGCACCCGTGTCCGTATGGCAAGGAGCTAGGTGAACCATCTTAGTCAGACGGTCCACAAACACCACAATCGCTGTATGACCTGAGGTAGTCTCAGGCAGTGGTGAGGTCCATACTGACACTCTCCCAATTAAGCAATGGGATAGGCAATGGCTGTAAAAGGCTGACATTCTGCATCGCATGTTGCAACATTTCGATCGACATCCACTGTCAACCCGGGCCAATAAAAGTGTCGTTGAGTTGCAGCAGTGGTCTTGGACCGCCCAAAATGACCAGCATGCGGGGGGTCATGCACAGTAGTGATACACTCAGTGCGCAAGCCATCTTGATCAGGTATGACAAGAGCATTGCCCTTATACCATAGTCCATCCTGCAATGCAAAGCGCGTCACGTGTTCATGGTTGTTAAACCAAGAGTCACACTTGTAGCCCGTCTTAACACGTGACGAGAATGATATGTCCGCTGTAACAGCGACAACGATGATGTATGTATGATGTATGCGTGAATGCTGTTGATTATCACTGGTATGCGGCTTAATGGATCCGCCACATTCGTATGATCAGGACGATAGCACCTTTCGCAATCAAAACGAGATAAAAACTCACTCTAGCGTGCCTGACGACGAGAAAGCATTGGCTGAGTCTGAAAGAACACGAGAGGGTTGTGGTATGTAATCATTGTAAAGTGTACGCCCTCGAGATAGCAACGCCACGTTTTTAGTGCATGCACCACCCCCAATAGTTCTTGCTCAGTAGTGGTATAATTGACCTCAGCCGGAATGAACTTGCGAGACTCATACGCACACACACGATCATCTTGCATGAGCACCGCCCCACACCCCAACATGGAAGCATAAATTATCCCAGTGAATTTCTTCCAATCCGGCATTGCCAGTACAGGTGCTGATGTTAGTGCACGTTTGATCAGGCGCATGGATTCGACGTGTTTTGCATCCCATGTAAAGCATTGTCCTTTCCGCAACAATGTCGTCAACGGCAAAGTTAATAAACTGTAACCGAGTATAACACGTCAAAAGTAGTTAGCCAGGCCCAAAAATGACATAAGCTCATGCTGATTGCGAGGCGTAGGCCAATCTTCCACGACCTTAACTTTAGTAGGATCATGCCATCAGCACCAACAATGTGCCCCAAGTATGGCAACTTTTGCTTACTAATATTGCATTTGCTGAGGTTGGCAAACAACTTGTGTTTCGCAACCGCTCAAGGACGATTGCCACATGTTGTTGATGTTCATCTAGATCATTTTTATGAACAATGATGTCATCCAGGTAGACCTTTGCAAGCTTGGTAAGCAAGCTTAAGTTGCCAAACACAGCATTCATCTCGACTTGAAAGATTGCGGGTGCGTTGTTCAAACCAAACGGCAACACCTTGCATTCATAATGGCCAATCGGCGTTTTAAAAGCAGGCTTATGTACATCAAGATGCACCTGGATCTGATGATAACCACTAGTCAAGTTGAGTGATCTAAAGCACTTCCTCCCGATAATGAGTCTAGCATGTGATCAATGCGTGGTAAAGGGTATCTATTTTTAACCGTGATCTTGTTCAATGCACAATGATCCACACACATGCGTAGCTTCCCATTTTTCTTTCTCATGAAGAGAATGGGCTCTCTACAGGACTTAACCTATAGGTAGGTCGTGAAGGAGGGGCAGATCCTGGTTTCAAAGGAATGGTATGACCAATACCTCTATCCAATGGTAGTTCCGGCAAAGCGTCAGCAAAGACATCGCTGAATGTGGACACCACTTAATGCATTTCAGGAATGCCATTTATGGCAGCGCTGTTGGCATCGGAAGAAGAAGTATATAAGCCCAAAAGGCCATTGATTTGTGCTTGCGACACACACATTTGGCTTGCAGAGCATGTAAAAGCTCTGCAGGCAAAGTTCGTCGCAATTGCGTGGTGAGTGTAACTTTACGCTTACCTTTGCGTACAGAACATGTTTTCGCATATGTGTCTAGAGTCAGACGCACAGCTTGTTGCCAATCAAGCCCCAGTATGACATCAGTAATCAATCCCAAGATCTGTGACTAACAGCTTAAACACGCCCGAATATGCACCAATGCGCATGCGTGCATTGACCACGCCATAAAGAGGCAGCAAAGCGTTACGCCCTGCGGCATGCAACAGCATGTTTGCTGGTGACAAAGCTAACGATAAGCGTTTCACTAAAGAATGATTAATGAAGCTATGTGTAGCAGGGGTGTCCAACACATATGAAGCATGATAACCGCTAAAGAACCCTGAAAGGTCTATAGTAAGGGAATACGATGACCATCAAATGCGGCCACCAGCGCATGGTCACTATGCGGCGGAAGCACCACCAACTTCATGGAAGTAGGCATGTCGGTTGTCCGCTTGAACTTAGCCACAAGATGTCCATGTGATGTCCATTTGAACCATAAGCCATGATAGCATGGCATGAGGACATACCCTATGGTAGCAGGATGCTGTTTTTAAAACATAGCAAACTCTGCTGAATTAGTTGGTAAGTTAGCTGGTTTGCATGAAAGTAACACACGCGCATCATGCACTGGTTCATCACGTCGCAATACAGGCAACATATCATGACCAAACCAAGCATGTGTAACACCATGTGTACGTAAAACAGATATAATGTCCAAACCAACGTCTCTTGGCACAGTGGCCATGGCTAATCCCTACGGCTGCTGCTGAGTCTTCTGGCATATACCCTTGCCCATCTTTTGAGACGCAGAGGCCTTGAGCTCAGGGTGCAGCCACCAACAACGATCTGCCGTGTGATCAGGCTTCCTGCAAGAGGCACAAGTCACCTTTTGTAACAATTGGGGCCCGACCACTAGGCTATGGTAGTAAAAGACACTACCATGAGTGAGGTCTGTGACAATTTATCCCAATTCGTGACATTCCTCCCCGTTTTAACCCATGAGTTCCTTATAATCTAATGAGGCGCTAGCCCACGTCGCCGTGTTTGCGACCGTAGCACAATCGGTCTGCCTGCGGCCTGTTGGATCCGGCCCACGAACGGTCCTAACCGACCGAACGGCCATCCTCACCACGCGACCTGCCATCGCGCCGCGACCGCTCACGCGGCCTTGGGTTGAATTGGCTCGGCGCGCAGGTCGTGATCCCGCGCCCAGCCTGGGGCAAGCCGCCCCAAATGTTTTTGCCTTGGATCTGCCTCAGTCCCCTACGGGAATTGAACCTGAGACGTCAAGCTCCATTACCATTGTAACAATTGGGGCCCGACAGCTAGGCTATGGTAGTAAAAGACACTACCATGAGTGAGGTCTGTCACAATTTATCCCAATTCGTGACACCTTTGGCTTATCAAAGCGGGACCTCTTGGACTGCTGAGGTGCTCCACGTTTGCCGTCCGTGTGCTCTCTCTTCTTTTGCACTAATGCTGCAGCTGTATCTTTAGGATGAGTTGCTTTGGTAGATTGCAGAGAGTGGTCGAGACTGATGACAAACTTGATGTACTCATCAAGATCCCCAGGTCCCCACACAGTGTTGTCCCCTCTCAGCTGCAAGCTGGTGACAAGATCCTTGCGCAATCCATTGCGAAAGGAGCGCATCTGTGCAGCTGCATCGTACGAAAATGGTCCTTGACTTCATCCACCAACAGGCGCCACTCGCGCGCATACACATCAGCACTCTTGTTGCCCATTCGAAGTTGGGCCAACTTCTCATCTGTTTCCATCCAAGGCGCAACACTCTGGTGACTGCGCATGTAGTCCAGCAGGGCTTGCATGGTACTGGCAAACCTGCCCTTCTCATTCTCCCTTCTCATTCTCATTAGCTGGTGCCAAATTGAGAACAATGTTGAACTTGTCCTCCTCTAACATGTCATGGCTAAGGACAACCAGTTGGTAATGGACACGATCCACTTTTTCACAGTAGTCTTCCTGTCAGTGGGATCAAACTTGGATGGCTTGACCAATGCCAATTTGGCACTGGCAGACATACTACTTGTGGCGGGTGTAGAGCGCAAGGCCGTCACTTGCTGAGACAGATGAGAAATCAATGGCTTTGCATTTTCCAAACTAGAAGTAATGCCTCGCGCCAACGCTTTCTAATGACGACAATTATGTGCCAAAGATTGGAATGCGCAACGCGGGCCCTTGGAAGCAGCGTAAAAGACGCGCAGTAAATTTTGAATGAATTCATCACTGGTCTCAGTGGGTTGCAACACAAAAGGTTGGCTCAGTTGAGCTCCCTCTAAAGTGGTGCGAGTAGCTGCTGGTGCAGGTTGTTGCTGTGTAGTTTTCTCCCTAGGCTCATTGACATCAACATGCACAATCTGAGCAGGGTCTGCAGGCAACTCCAATGGGGTTGCTCGCAGTTCAACATCTTTCAACCGCTTCTCTACATGAAGTATAAGGCGCTGCTGTCTAGCGGGTTCAAGTTTGTCGAACTGTTCACCAACAAGGATGTGCCTTCGTACATCACCTGCAAAACGCTTCGCCTCCCCCACAAAGTAGGGTTGACTGCAGAGAAAGCGTTCTTGCTTGGTGAGCTCAAGGAGAATGGCCCCTTCATTCTCATCCTATGGGTCAATTGTATCCTCCTTTTGCTCTGTATTTATCAACTTGCGTAGCGGTAAGCGGGGGATTCTTATTGCCCTGAGATGTCTTTTTTGACTTGCCTTTTGCCATGTCTAAACATAACAATACATCTTGTAAGAACAAAGCTGTGTAAGCAAAAAGAGTTGAGCAAAGCTTGCAACAATAACCAATAACAAGTCTTATGCCTGGGGCTGCTCGTGTTGTATAATTGAGTGTAATGCTACTCAAAGAATGGTGTTAACGTATGAGTGAGTGTTGGCACTTATTGCGATGCAAAGCAAAGCAATTTAATGACTAAGTGCTCTACTGCAATGCGGAGGAATATCCGAGAGGCTCCCTCAATTAATAAGAGGATTATCTTGGGAGGCTCTCTTTGCTATTAATTGTGCACAGATACGCACACAATGCACGCGAGCCAGCAAACACTCACGCACATCCACCTCTCCACAAGGAAGATGGGCCAGATTAGCACAAAACAACCTATGCAAGCTAATGATCTACTTGTTTAGGTTAAAAGTCTGGCTGGTCGCAGCGACTTGCCAGACTTTGGTTGCCGCTGACCTGGCGGCGGTCGACCGCAGGGGGCAGGAACTGACGCGCGCGGCAGTCGGTCCGGCGGCCGCTATGATGGTACCTGCTGCGAGGCAGGTTGCGTCGTAGGAGGTTAAACAGTAGGCTGCGCAGTGGGTGGCTTGCCAGGCTTCTGGCCTGGAGGATGTGAACGGCGGCACTGCTAGCGGCCTGGTGGCTTGCTGGCGGCGTTGCTCTACCACAATGAATAACAATAAGGCCCAACCACAAGGAGGACCTTGCTCCGATACCAAATGTAAAGGGAGAAATGCCAATTCCCCCTGTGATCTTCTACCCCAACACCCACGCCAACGACCCTACCCATGCCGCCGCCGTTACTGTCGTGTCAATAACCCCCGTTCCCCCACTCACTATCAGCCATAGCTTTGACCAGTTATGTTGATCTCTCTTCAACCAATTAGTGTAAGGAGAGGGGGGGGTGCTCCCTCCTCCCTTTAATCCCCTACCCCAACACCACCACCAACTTCGTCGCCCACGCCGCCGCCGCCAGGGATAACTGCCGAAGCAGAAGATGCCCTGGCTATGGCGGCCGCATATATATATATATATATATATCAGCCGCAGCGCCGCCATGCGGCTGATATAGACATGAGACTCATGTCTCATGTCGATATCAGTGTTACAGATAAGTAACACCACATAAGGGCCTTAACAACGGTTAACGACCCTAAACAAAGGCTAACGGCCGCGTTAGCAGCGCCGCCATGCGGCTGATATAGACATGAGACTCATGTCTCATGTCGATATCAGTGTTACAGATAAGTAACACCACATAAGGGCCTTAACAAAGGTTAACGGCCCTAATATGGCTTGATAGGCTGTATAATCCCGTTGGGACTCTTATTTAATCCTAAATAAGGGCAGGGAACCTCTATGGAGGTAGCACACCGTTACAATTAGGGTAACTGTTACGGGAGCAATAATAATAGGGGTATTATTGCTACCTAAATAACACATTTTGTATGAATAAGTATTTAAATATGCTTATTTATACCTCTTTTCTACGGTTCCTCGCTTATTAAAGGCTATAATGCTTTATCATAGCTTAAATAAGTCCCAATGGGTGTAGAACCGCTTATTCAAGCCTATTTAGTGTCACATTTGATATAATGTGATCACTATCTCGTTAGGTACCTTACGATAGGTATCTTTGGATAGGTACCTTATCGATAGGTACCTTATCTGAGCTGTGATTGGCTCACGCTAGATTTCCTAACTACCCTATCTGTAGGGTCGATGTCTAGTTGTGAGTTAATTATCGAGAGGTATATAGTTGATATACTCTTGATATAAAAGGTCACATCAATCTGATGTGAGGACTTTCAGTTCTCTGCTCAGTGGCGGCCACGCCGTTGAAAGGCTTGTCATAGGCGGTGTGGGTGTTGGGGTAGAGGATTGAAGGGGCATCACCGGCGACGGTGGTGCTGTTACATTGGTATCGGGGAGCTGGGGGTTGACGTGGGTACTTATAGGGGGCGGCGACCTGCTTTCGGCCAATCAGAAGGCGTCGTCGGCGGCCTCCCATTCGTCCACGCAGCCCAAGCTTCAAGTTCGCTTCCCTGCGCTACCTCCACGTCGAAGCCACCTATCGAAGAGGCGGCCTCTCCACGTGTGAGGTACCATCACACGTCGGTGACTTGCCTGCTTGCCTGCTTGCCAGGTGCTTGCCAGGTGCTTGCCAGGTGCACGTGTGTACTTTCATGCACATCACACAGTGGCTTGCCAGTGCACTATCATTGCTTGCAGTGATTGCCTGTCATTGCATGCGGTGATTGCGGCTTACTAGTGTGCCATCACTGTTTGTCACACTTAGTGCACTGTCATTGCATGCGGTGATTGCTTGTCATTGTGCTTGCCAGTGCATGTCACAGTTAGTCACCGTACGGCTTGCCTGTTGCATGCCTGTGGCTTGCCTGTTGCATGTCTATGACGTACCTGTGACCTGCCAGCGGCTTTGCCGGGTCGTTGGACCCGGGTTCGTAAGTTCCAAACCAAACTGTTCCCAAACCCTCCCCCTCTGGCTTCGGCCTGAAGATCGGGACTTGGTTGGGACAGTTGTGGGGAGGTTCTAGGACAATCTGTTCCAAAACCCTGTTAGTCTGAAACCCTCCCCCTCTGGCTTCGGCCTGGAGATTGGGACTTGGTTGAGGACAACACAGGGTTAGGACATTCTGGTCCCACTCAGACTTGTTCTGTTTGGTGACACTCCTGATCCAACCTTCCTTAATTTGGGACTGGTGTGGACTCTGTTTGGGACTTTTACAACTTGGGGTCATTCTGATCTTCTCGTTGAACCTGGTCCATTGGTGATGTTCTCACCATCCCATTCTGCCTGTTTTGCAGACAAATGGAAGAAAACTCGGTGCCCACCTCAAAAGGGGAGAGCTCGGAAAAAGAGCAACCTTCCCGTGAGGAGGAATTTCCATCCATTAAAGATATTCCGAATCCGGATGATGCACCTGATGAGTCTCAAGCTGCTAAAGCTGCGGAAGCTTCAGTGGATGATAGATCACTTTCTATATTCCCTGAGTTTTCTATTCGCATGACACAGCAGGACTTGATGGAGCATTTCCTTAGCACCCATGATCAGGACCCTCGTGAGGCAATTGTCTCATTCGCGAACTTTCTCTTCCTATTGGCAGAAAAAGTTTCAAAGCTCACCACCTTTATGGGGCGAGATTGGGAGGGGCAGATGGGTGAAGGTAAACGTGTTCTGAATATGATCGAGCGTCTTCAACGTGCTGACGGTGGTCCACCTGTTCAAGCACTTGCTCGTCCTGCCGAGTTTGTTCCCTACAAGCAAGCGGCCATCTTCGACTGGCTTGTGAAGTTGCGACAGTATGTCAACTCCCCTCACATTTCTGAGGAGGGGGAATTGCGTGTGGCTGAGTTGCTGATCCCAAACGATGCTCTAGCAGAGTGGTACCGCCGTAAGCAACGTGATACAAACCTCGGGCGGGAAGTAAATCAATTGTGCTTTTTCATGGAGCAGCGCTATGGTGGCGCAGATTCTGCCCAGGTTGCTCGCAACCAGCTGCACAACCTGCATCAGAACGGACGTCCGGTTCAGCGGTATATCCAGGATTTTCAGTCGTTTGTCAGCAAGATTAATGCTGGCAAACTACCTATCAGTGATGCTGATCAGCTGGATATGTTCAGACGTGGCTTGGACACTCGTCTCGTGCAGCATGTGGCCGTCAACCCCGCGAGTTTGCAAGAGTGGGCCTCGACGGAGTTACTAATGCTGATGCAAATGGTTGCTGCTGTGGACAGTGTAAAGCGCTCTCACGCCAACATGCAAACCACGGCAAAGGAGGTAGCCCCGGTTTCAGCTGCAAAGCGCCCGGCCACTGACAACAAACCTTTTGTGAAAAAGGCGAAACCATTTCATCCTGCTGGCCCCTACAATGCGGCCAAATCCATCATCACTTGCAGTTTCTGCAAGAAGACAGGTCATGGGGAGGCTAAGTGCTATGTAAAACAGAATGCACAGAAGGCCAAGCAGCGGAGAGAGAAGAAATAGGAATTGTCCGTGGTTGGTAGCCTAGTCGAGCAGAACGACTTTAAAAACTCTGTACTTCTTGATAAAGTTTCCTCTCTTTGTGATGTATCAGATGTATGGACTGATATGAGCACACCACATGTGTTCAGAAATGCAAACGGTTGTGTTTTTAATCAATGTTCCATTCTCTGAATTAGTAACTGCTGTTAAGCACTTACACAAGTTGCAATTACAACATGCTGTCACTGCATGTGTAGTTATCCCTCGATATCATGGCCCGTGGTCGCGATTGAAAGGGGGAGAAGTAATCATGCAACTCACACGCAAAGATACAGGAGCTTCACCGTTGCAAGTGATCTTTATCAAGTCTGCTACCAATCACGGCACTCCGACATTAGCTACATTTGATGGTCACTCAGTGCCACTCAAATGGAGATTTGAGAGTCAACTTATGGGTACACCATGTACAGCATTGATTGATACTGGTGCAAACCATAACTTTGTTGAACATGCTTGGGTGAAACGTAATAACATTCCTTTCACACCAGTCACGTCATATGTACGTGCTGCTGGTTCCACTCTCAATGCAATGGGAGAGGTAAAAGGGCGTTTTGTTATTAATGGCCATATAACCCGACCAGCCTTCATCGTGGTGGATATTGGTATCCCCGGGGTGGATGTTGTTTTAGGGGAACAATGGCACACTGAAGCAGGTTTACAATTAGACTCTCGAGCCAATACGTGCACCCTTCGTAAAGGGAAACGTAGGATGACTTTAACAGCATCTGTACTCGCACGTATACCTCGCGATAATGTTCCGCTCCTCTCTGCTATGCAATTGAAACGTTGCATGCGTAAACGTGAGGAAGTATACTTACTGCACTTACGACAGGTGGAAACACCTGCTGAACAGGCTATCAGTGACCCTGTGGTGCAGTCACTTACGGAACAATACGCAGATGTATTTCAGGATGAACTCCCAGAGTTGCCTCCCGATCGAAACATACATCATACCATTCCGTTAGAGGAGGGGGCAAAGCCACCTTGGCGGCCTATATACAGGCTAAGTCCCTTAGAACACGCGGAGATGGAAAAACAGCTCAAAGAGTTATTGGACAAAGGTTTAATAACAAAGAGCATATCTCCTTTTGGTGCACCAATTTTGTTTGTGCCCAAAAAGAATGGCAAGCTACGCATGTGTATTGATTACCGTGCGTTGAACAAGGTCACTGTGAAAAACAGATACCCTTTGCCTCGGATTGATGATTTGTTTGATAAGCTGTCAGGTGCAACAGTGTTCAGCACGCTGGATTTGACCAGTGGTTATCATCAAATCAAAATCCACCCGTCGGATATACAAAAAACTGCATTTCGCACCCCACTAGGACACTTTGAGTATAAAGTGTTACCATTTGGGTTAACAAATGCACCGGCTACATTTCAGACAGCAATGAACGCGGTATTTGCTGATGAATTGTACAAGTTTGTACTGGTATATCTAGACGACATTATTGTGTTCAGCAAAACCCGGGAGGACCACCACAAACATGTGGAATTGGTTCTAGCTAGATTACGCGAACACAAATTCTATGCCAACCTGTCCAAATGCAACTTTGCAAAGGATGAACTACCCTTTTTAGGGCATGTGATTGGCAAAGAAGGATTGAAACCAGATCCTCAGAAGGTGTGTGCGGTAAAGGATTGGCCACCACCCAAGGATGTACATCAGTTACGTGCTTTCTTGGGGCTAGCCAATTATTTCCGCAAGTTCATGCGAGCATATTCTGGCATGGCAAACCCTTTAACATCTTTACTAAGAAAAGATGTTAAATTTGTGTGGACGGAGGCACACGAGGTTGCTTTTACACGCATTAAAGATGCATTAACACAAGCCCCTGTGTTAGCCTTCCCCGACCACACCAAGCCTTTTGTGGTGATCAGTGATGCTTCCACCATTGGGTGTGGGGCAGTCCTTCTACAAGATGACAGACCATGTGCATATGAAAGCAGAAAGTTCATTCCTGCTGAACGTAATTACACAACCACTGAGCAGGAATTGCTCGGGGTGGTGCACGCGCTGCGCACATGGCGTTGCTACTTGGAAGGGGTGGAGTTTTCAGTGATTACTGATCACAACCCGCTCACATTCTTTCATACGCAACAAAATCTGTCGAGGCGGCAAGCTAGGTGGAATGAATTCATTTCTCGTTTCACTTTCACTTGGCAATACCGTCCGGGTCGCACCAATGTGGCGGATCCACTAAGTCGCAGCCCTGCTCTTTTGGCACTTACGCGCTCTCGAAGTACGCGTAATGTACAACAGCCTGAAGATCCTTTCTTAAAGGAAGTGTCCGCAGGTTATAACTCAGATGTTTGGTTTAGCAGTCAAACCAACTTGCAACAGCTTACTGCTGTTAGCAATCTGTGGTATAAAGGGGAGCAGTTGGCAATTCCCAACTCGGGCGACTTGCGTAAGCAATGCTTACATTCAGTGCATGACCCGCCGTATGCTGGGCATTTGGGGAAACACAAAACACTCAAATCTGCGCAACAGTTATACTGGTGGCCGTCAATGTCAGCTGACGTGGATCAATATGTTCGCACATGTGACGTGTGTCAACGTAATAAGCCACTACGACAAAAACAAGCGGGATTGCTTAAACCATTGGCAATTCCAGAACAAAAGTGGGATAGTGTCAGTATGGATTTGATTACTGACCTACCTGAAACACCAGCTAAACACACTGCTATTGTGGTTTTTGTCGACCGTTTGACTAAAATGGTGCATTTTGCCCCGTGTTGCACAACTGTAAGTGCACGGGACTTGGCACACTTATTTGTGTCCACAATCTTTCGCGTTCACGGTATACCACGTGAACTTGTCACAGATCGTGATCCTCGTTTTGTCTCCAAATTTTGGCGACAAGTCTGTGAATTGTTGGGGGTAAAACAAAGCATGTCGACTGCTTTCCACCCGCAAACGGACGGTCAAACTGAGAGAGCAAATCAAATACTGGAAGAAATGCTTCGCCACTATGTGGCTCCCAATCATGCTGATTGGGACAGGTACTTGTCAATGGCAGAGTTCGCTGTGAACAACGCGTGGCAAGAAAGTGTAAAGGAAACCCCATTTTTCTTGAATTATGGGATTCGCCCAAACACACCAGCGTCATTGCGTGTACCTCGCCATGCCGTGACTGTGCCAGCGGCAAAGGAATTTGCCACTAATATGCAAGAAAATTTGGCTCGAGCCAAGCTGTGTCTGTCAGAAGCACAGGACAGGCAAAAAGCTTATGCTGATACACATCGAAAAATGGCCACTTTCGATGTCAGCGATAAAGTTTTGCTTAATGCAAAAAACATAACCATCAAAGGTACGGGTGCTCGCAAGTTGCTGCCCCGATGGTTAGGTCCTTTCTCTATCACTGATAGAGTTGGTACGCACGCTTATCGACTGCAATTGCCCCCAAGTGTGCGTATACACAACGTGTTTCATGTAAACTTGTTGAAACCTTACCGCTCAGACGGTAGAACACAGCCTCCACCATAACCCGTTGAGGTGGACAGCGAGCTCGAATACGAGGTGGAAGCTATATTGAACCATAAGCTAAATGGTCGAGGACGCGCAACTCGCTATTTGGTGAAATGGAAAGGGTATGGCCCGGAACATAACAGTTGGGAGCCCGACATGCATCTTACGCACTGCCGCGAGTTGCTTCGAGCTTATTGGGATTCATGTCCTGTCCCATAAACTGTGGGCTTGGTTTTATGACAGACGAGCAGTGCAGTTTCATTACCACCCTGTCATTTCCTGCTATCTCACTGGTTACAATCACTCGAAGTCAAGCCTGATCAACTTGAGTTCAACGAGGACGTTGAAAACCTAAGTGGGGGGGAATGTAACGGGAGCAATAATAATAGGGGTATTATTGCTACCTAAATAACACATTTTGTATGAATAAGTATTTAAATATGCTTATTTATACCTCTTTTCTACGGTTCCTCGCTTATTAAAGGCTATAATGCTTTATCATAGCTTAAATAAGTCGCAATGGGTGTAGAACCGCTTATTCAAGCCTATTTAGTGTCACATTTGATATAATGTGATCACTATCTCGTTAGGTACCTTACGATAGGTATCTTTGGATAGGTACCTTATTGATAGGTACCTTATCTGAGCTGTGATTGGCTCACGCTAGATTTCCTAACTACCCTATCTGTAGGGTCGATGTCCAGTTGTGAGTTAATTATCGAGAGGTATATAGTTGATATACTCTTGATATAAAAGGTCACATCAATCTGATGTGGGGACTTTCAGTTCTCTGCTCAGTGGCGGCCACGCCGTTGAAAGGCTTGTCATAGGCGGTGTGGGTGTTGGGGTAGAGGATTGAAGGGGCATCACCGGCGACGGTGGTGCTGTTACAGTGACAATCGCGGATATCATCCGTTGGGATTCATAACTTAAATAAGACTCATATAAGGGTCTTAATTAAGCATAAAGCGAGGAAACAATGGAGCTTGGCATATAATTGACCCATTAAGGTCATATAAAATGATCAAGGTAAATAAGGGAAAAGCCCTTGTCAGGTACCGCGTGTAAGGGTCCTTGATCAATCGCCTCCATTGCCGCTCCTTACTGGAGCATCAACTATTGCTGCTCGATGAGCAGCAAGGAAGGCAGCGCCTCACCCGTACAGGCAGCGCCCTAATTTGTTGGGCAACCGATTATTCCAGTTGCCCTATGTAACGATACCACTCACTTACTTGCTGGGCGGCTTGGCAAACATATGCACAAGCACAAGGACTTACTACTGGAAGCCCTACCAGCGTCACTGGTGCAGTACCTTGCAGAGGAAGTCACAGCACCGCACCAAGGAAGGAGAGGATGACACCAACCTCTCTACTCAGCTCCCACACACTCACACACTCAAGCACACCTCACACACATGTGCAAAGCTGCCACGGACATCACACCCACATGGGATGAGAGGGAGAGCCCCTTGAACAACTAAACTAGGCACCCCACACACAAGAGTTGAGTATGCACATGCTGATCTGCCTCAACACATGTTGAGGCCGTTCATATACCCTCTCTTTGCTGCTCTCCGACCTAGAACATCCAAGTCCAAGGCTACATGCCTTGTCATGGCTGCGTTGACCACAACTCATGTCTAGGGCTGCCACATCAGCCCTTGGACCTCTTTCAACGCCCAAGACTGATCACACATCAGCCTCGGACATTGTAAACGTCCCTAGGCTGGTCACATCAGCCTAGGACATCACACACATCATCCTTGGACGTTGTGAACGTCCTTGGCTGGTCACATCAGCCTAGGACATCATACTCATGCATACATATGCATCCTTATGCATACATCTAGTACATACCTCTCATGCACGCATATGCGCTCATATGCGTACATGTGCACACATATGCAAACACATGCATACACATGCGGACATATGCACACATATGTCTCTGTACATCACATGATGTCTCATCGGCTATGATCAGCCCTGTGCTTGCCATCATGCCTTGTGTAGTTCATCATGCTCAAGGCCGCACAGGCTCTAGAGCAGACCTACATGAGAGCACACCCACAAGCACTACACACGCTTGCGTAGTGTGGGTCCCCACTTGGTCTCATCTTACTTACCACATAAGTAAGGGACAGAGAATGACTTTTGCCTGCCCTGTGGGCGTGACATTCCTCCCCACTTGCATTGCAACGACCGTGTTGCAAAAGGGTGGGACACTAGTCCCGCACAAACCGCAGCCAGGCTGGCCAGGCCTAACTGAGTGGCAGTGCTTCACGTGAAAGTAGTGCAAGTCGTGAGAGTGACAGCCAACTCTGATACTGTGTACCAGTGCATGCGGTGTTGGTATGTCACATGAAGATGCTGTGGGCATGTGCACATGCTCCTACAGGATGAGCACTAGTAGCTCTGAGCACACGCTCTCAAGTGGCACCTGTGGATTTGAGCTCATCCTCAAACAAGGCCTCACAGTGGGTGACGTGTGATCATCCAAATATGGGTGACGTGTGATGGCGTAGCACATCTTCCAACACCTGATTGACGCGCTCCGTCTGTCCGTCACTCTGTGGATGGTAAGCAGTGCTCAAGCTCTGCTTAGTCCCCAAGTACCGGCAAACAGCCTGCCAGAACTGGCTCACAAACTTGGGGTCACGGTGTCAGGAGAGAGGGTGTGCCCCTCCTCCCTTTAATCCCCTACCCCAACACCACCACCAGCCTCGCCGCCGCCGCCGCCACTGCCGGGGCAGTTGCCAGAGCAAAAGATGCTCTGGCTATGGCGGCCGCTGCGTTAGCAGCGCCGCCATGCAGCTGATATCGACATGAGACTCATGTCTCATGTCGATATCAGTGTTATAGTTAAGTAACACTACATTAGGGCCTTAACACTAGGTTAACGGCCTTAATAAGGCTTAATAGGCTGTATAATCCCGTTGGGACCCTTATTTAATCCTAAATAAGGGCGGGGAACCTCTATGGAGGTAGCACACCGTTACATTCCCCCCCACTTAGGTTTCAATGTCCTCATTGAAGGGTTAGCAAAGCCCCATCACGAGTCACAAAACGAAAGCAGTGAGAGAACCAGGGCCGAAGCGGTAAAGATGTCTGCCAGCACCCTTTTACCGTTCGCGTGTGGACACAGTACTCCAGTACCCCCGAAGAACCTCTTGGCAGTTGGTAAGATTCCTTTCGGGCTCCCATGTATTGTGTTCAACACCATACCCTTTCCATTTCACCAAGTAGGACGGCGCGCGTCCGCGTCGAGGCTTACGGTGACTTAGGATTGCTTCCACCTCATACTCAAATGTATTGTCACCATCCACTGCGACTGGGGGTGGAGGAGGTTGAACCCGACCGTCTGATCGGTACGGTTTCAGTACACTCACATGAAACACATTGTGAATTCGTATCGACATTGGTAAATCCAAACGATACGCGTGAGTGCCGACCCGATCAATCACTTTGAAAGGGCCTATCCAACGAGGGAAAAATTTACGGGTACCCACTCCCTTGATGGATATATTTTTGGTACTCAAAAGTACTGAACAGCCCACATCGTAGCTGGCCTCCCTACGATGCGCATCAGCATGGGCTTTTTGTCTATCTTGCGCTGCGCGCAGACAGTGCTTTGCCAACGCTAACCTATCCTGCATGGCCGAAGCCATCTCGCGCGCTGCAGGTACACGAGTCACGTCAGTAGCGGGCAACTTAATGTTCGCAGGACTTAGTGGATGCACTCCGTAATTCAAGAAGAACGGAGTCTCCTGCACACTCTCTTGCCATGCATTATTGATCGCAAATTCAGCCATTGGGAGATAAATATCCCAATCACTCTGATTCGGGCTCACATAATGCCGGATGGTTTCCTCAATCACTTGATTGGCGCGTTCTGTTTGACCATCCGTCTGTGGATGGTAAGCAGTGCTCATGTTCTGCTGAATGTGTAAGAAGCTGCATAGCGACTTCCAAAACTGAGCCACAAATCGCGGATCGCGATCTGACACGAAGTTGCGGGGCAAGCCATGCAACTTGAACACAGACGCGACAAAAACCATCGCCAACTCACGGGAGCCTATCTCCGTGCGACAAGGGACAATGTGGACCATTTTTGTTAAACGATCCACGAAAACTGCAACCGCAGTGTGACCTAATGCTGTCTCTGGGAGCTCAGTAATTAAGTCCATACTCACACTTTCCCATTTGCCATCAGGAACAGGCAAAGGTCGCAGCAACCCAGCGGGTTTCTGACGTAACGGCTTGTCACGCTGACATTTGTCACAGGTGTCAACATAACGCTTTACGTCAACAGGCAACGATGGCCACCAGTACAGCTGTTGCGCTGCCTTGGTAGTCTTGCGATTTCCAAAGTGCCCAGCGTACGGTGGGTCGTGTACATCAGCTATGCATTGCATGCGTAGCCCAGCATGGTCAGGTATCACCAAGCTAGCACCCATATAATACAAGTTGTCTCGTGCTTCAAGCTGTTGTATATTCTCTTGCCGTGAGAACCATGGGTCTAAGGAATACCCATGCAAAACAGATTGCACAAATGCATCATTAGCGGGCAATGTAACTTGCGTCGCAAGCAATTGCGCACGCATAACTGCCAATAATGACGGACAGCGACTTAAAGGATCTGCCACATTAGTTCTGCCAGGCCGATATACCCATTCAAAAGTAAATCGCGACAGAAACTCATTCCAGCGAGCTTGCCTACGTGACAAGGTCAGCTGCGTTGAGAAGTATACTAATGGGTTGTGATCAGTCACCACTGTGAACTGAACTCCCTCTAAGTAACATCGCCAAGTTTCGAGAGCATGTACGACACCAAGCAACTCTTGCTCAGTAGTAGTGTAGTTTACCTCCGCTGGGATAAACTTCCTACTTTCATAAGCACATGGTCTGCCGTCTTGCAGTAGTACTGCACCACACCCAAGGGTGGAAGCATCACTGACCACAGTGAAATGTTTATCCCAATTTGGCAATGCCAATACTGGAGCTGAAGTTAATGCTAACTTCACTTGTTGCATAGCAGCTTCTTGGTCTGACGTCCAAGAAAATGGCGCGTCCTTTCGCAACAATTTAGTCAAGGGCATTACAACTGTAGAATAACCCATCATAAATTTGCGAAAATAATTTGCCAATCCCAAAAATGATCTCAGTTGATGAATATTTTTGGGTTGAGGCCAATTCTTGACAACTTGCACCTTGCGAGGGTCAGGCTTTACACCCGCACCACTCACAACATGTCCCAAGAATGGTAACTCCGATTTGCAAAAGTCACATTTTGCAAGGCTGGCAAATAAATGATGCTTCCGCAACAAAGTAAACACCGCTTCTAAGTGTTGCTTATGTTCCTCTTTGGTTTTACTAAAGACAATAATGTCATCCAAGTAAACCATAACATACTTGCCAAGTATATTACCGAAAATTTTATTCATTTCCTTCTGAAACACAGCAGGCGCATTCGTCAATCCAAAGGGTAGCACTTTGTATTGATAATGGCCCGAAGGTGTTCTGAAAGCTGTCTTATAGACATCAGCGGAATGAATTCGGATCTGATGATATCCACTTGTCAGGTCTAATGTACTGAAGTATGCATTACCTGATAGTTTATCAAACACGTCATCAATCCGTGGCAACGGGTATCGATTTTTCACCGTGATTTTGTTTAAAGCACGATAGTCCACACACATGCGCAATTTTCCATTCTTTTTCATCACAAATAGGATGGGTGCGCCAAAGGGTGAAGAACTTGGTTCAATCAATCCTTTTTCCAATAACTCCTTGATTTGTGTTTCCATTTCCCCCCTTTCTCTAGGGCTTAGCCTATATATTGGCCGAAAAGGAGGATCACTATCAGGAATTAATGGTATAGTGTGTCCGACACCTCGGTCAGGAGGCAAGCCCGGCAACTCATCTGAGAACACATCTTGATATTCCTCAATGAGGTCTGCCACACCTTCAGTACTACCCGGCGCAATGTCATCTGATGAAGACAAATGTACCAGAAAAGCCGGTGTGTTTTTGCGCAACGCACGTTTCACCTGTAGTGCCGTGAGTAACGCAGGGTCGGGTTGCTTGAATTCCAAGCTATGCGACCCTTTCACAGACAATGTAATCCGCTTACCGCCTTTCTTTACTGTGCACAAGCGTGCACCCGTATCCAATGTCATTGTGACATTATTTTGCCATTCTTGGCCTAGTACCACATCAACACCAGATATGTTGATTGCTACTACTATAAAGGCAAGATTGGCATAATAATTACCAATTTTAACCTTCAATTTTACTTCTCCCGTCACTGGCAATGTACCCCCAGCACCGGCAGCCGAAAATGCTGAGGGTTTGCGCATGATTTTATTGCGCGCAACCCATTGCTCGTCCACGAAGTTGTGTGTCGCACCAGTGTCAATCAAAAACGAGCTATTCACACCTTGCATTGTGCCACTGAATGTCCACAACAAAGGTACCACTCGTCCTTGAAAGGTAGCCAAGAATCCGTGACTAATGCGGGGGTTGATTAATATTGCTGATAATCGAATTGTCCCAGTCTCGCGCTTGGTGAATTGTTTTAAAACAGTACCCCCTCGAGTATACTTCAACCATGGGCCATGATATTTTGGCACCATTGCTACCACACTCAGGGATCTGTGTTTACATTGCAATTCACTCAATGTGTGCAACACGTCGGTAAGCATGTTAAATTTCACATGTACCAGTACACAAGTATTTGCTTCCACTGTTGCAACATCAAACAGTGGTAACTTGTGATGTGTTTGCCATGCATGCGTCATTACATGCATTTGAGACAGATTATCAAACCAGTTAACTGCTTGTATCTCAAGCAACTGACTATCAACCTTTGCTACATCAGCCACAGCGTAATCCTATTCAACCTTCTTGGCTTTGCCCTTCGCCTTCGTAGGACAGGCCTTTGCAACGTGACCCGGCTGATGGCAGATGAAACAGGTGCGAGCTGCAGTAGGTGCATTACCAGCAGACGTACCACCAATTCGAGGAGCGAATGTCTTCGCTTTCTTCGCCACATGTACACTCGGCGGAGGATAGCGCTTTATTTCCCCCCCTTGCGGCTTGGCCATAGCTGTCACGTTCGACTTTTCCTGCACGACCGTGTCATCATTGTACAGGTAAACACTTAGCTTTTGCAGCTTGGCCAAGTCATCAGGAACCCAAGGAAGCCCCGTTGCAGTGTTGTACTGCAGCTGATCGCGAACACGCGCATCCAAGCCACGCTTGTACAACTCGAACTGCTCAGCTTTGTCCATAGGCATCAGGCCGCTATTGGCACGACCAACTAATGCTTGGAACTCCTGCAGATACACTGATGCTGCTCGACCATTCTGTCGCAACTTGCTAAGTTTGTTACGAGCCTGAGTAGCCGGATCCATGCCACCATAGCGCTCCATCAGAAACTGAAACAGTGCTGGTACTGTCTTCACAGCGCCATGCTCTGTTTGTCGTGCCCACTCGGCGAGAGCATCAGATGGCATAAGCAACTCAGCAACGGCAACGTGCTCACCCACCGGGCGCTTTAGCGCTGTCAGGTAATGTTCGACAGTCACCACCCAATCATGGATACTTACACTACCGTTAGGCTTGAACTTTTCAGGTTTGTTCAATGCCGTAACCGGCAGCCCCACTGATGCGCCAACTGATGAAGCAGCACCCGCTACTTGCTGACGCAGCGCCATCAACTCAGATTGCATCGCATCGAGGCGTGCCTCCAACTTCACTCGGCCAGCCAACTTATTTTCCAAGTTAGGTCCCAAGTACCAGAACACATCCTTGCAACGCTGCTGCGTTTCAACCATCAAGTTGGCTAAGGCCTCAAACGCCATCCGCTTCCCTTCGTATGGGAGCGGCCTATCGTAGACGGCCATCAGAGCAGCCACTTTTGGATCACCACGCACGAGTGGCGGAACATTGTTCGTCAACTCGTGCTCAATCATGCGGATCACCATCTCCTTACTAGTGCGAGGGAGAGTGGCAAAATCTGTTTCATAGCCATTACGAACCTTCTGCGCCCATGCATCCCACACTTCTTGACGAAGCTGCGGGTGGGCGTCAAGTAAAGTCTTGCGCTCGCGCGCATACTTTTCAATGGCTCCGCCAATGACACTCGGTGTGTCCATTACAGCTGGCTCACTGTGGGTAGACAGGTCGGGGGAAGCTTCGCTATCTTGCTTAGCCTCTTCTTCCTTGTCACTGTCAGTGAGCTTATAGCTCTCACTCGTGTCCGAGTCCCTCACTTTGTCATCACTGGATGGCTCATATGAGGATGATGAATCAGGGACGGTGAAGTACTTTTCACCTCCCTCTCCTTGGTCAGACATCTGCCCAAGGATAACACTGTTCAAATAGTGCACAAACACGGAAAGTTGTGCACTATGAAAACGTCGAATACTAGTGATTTTGTCCTGTCAAGTTTGGAGGGGTAAACGTGGAGTATTCAGCCCAAACAAGAGCTCTCCACACACCTCTCAACTAGACAATCACTGTGCAACAAACCGCACGCGAATGCACGCGACGGCTCACGAGCTATGGCTGCTCAAAGTTTTCACTTTGTACAACCCAGCTCAACTTACAATCACAATTGACACCCAAAGTGCCAAAATCTCGTTGAATCAGCCCTACAGGCCGATATCGACAAGTTGTGAGTTGTGAGTTTGATATCGACCGCACAGAAAAATTCTGGCGGCCTCACCGCACTGACTGGCGGTACCGAGACAGTCGATGTTGCCACCGAACTGCCCCCAAGGGAATTTATCCAAAAAAATAGATAAAAAGCCCTTCACCACCACGAATCCACGTGGTGGTTAGCACACAAAGATTATAGTAAACAATATATGATTACTATGTTATGTGCTTGGATGCAATGCTTCAGGGAGGGGCCTGGATGGCCGCCCCCCTTCACACAATAACAACTAAACTAGGACAAGTTAGGCATGGCATGGCATGGCATGCATAGGCTAGGCTAGGCTAGGCTAGGCACCAGCAGCAGCGTTTAACTACAACAGTTAAACCAAACAAAACTTTTAACTACCGCTAGTTTGCCGCCGCAGTGCCGCCTGCCGACGCAGTGCCTGCCGCCGCCCCTGCAGTGCCTGCCGCCTGCCGCCGCCCCTCCCACAGGCCCCTTGCCGCCCGTGCTCCGATACCAATGTCAGGAGAGAGGGTGTGCCCCTCCTCCCTTTAATCCCCTACCCCAACACCACCACCAGCCTCGCCGCCGCCGCCGCCACTGCCGGGGCAGTTGCCAGAGCAAAAGATGCTCTGGCTATGGCGGCCGCTGCGTTAGCAGCGCCGCCATGCAGCTGATATCCACATGAGTCTCATGTCGATATCAGTGTTATAGTTAAGTAACACTACATTAGGGCCTTAACACTAGGTTAACGGCCCTAATAAGGCTTAATAGGCTGTATAATCCCGTTGGGACCCTTATTTAATCCTAAATAAGGGCGGGGAACCTCTATGGAGGTAGCACACCGTTACACACGGTCAGACACCAACTCTTTGGGTACACCGTGTGATCTGAACACCGAGTTTACAAAGACAAACGCAAACTCTTGCGCATCAATGTCTGTGCGACAGGGCTCAATCTGACCATCTTGGTCAAGCGATCAGCAAAGACAATGACAGCACTGTGTCCCTTCTTTGTCACAGGTAGATCTGTGATCAGATCCATGCTCACACTCTCCCATTGATGATTGGGAATAGCCAAGGGCTTCAGCTACCCTGCTGGCTTCCTGTGCGAGGCCTTGTCTCTTTAACAAATGTCACAACACGCGACATATTTAGATGCATCAGCACCCAAGCTCGGCCACCAATACTGTCTCTGCAGCTGCTTGATGGTCTTTGCCATTCCCATGTGCCCACTGTACACGGAATTGTGTGCCTAAAACAGACACTCTTGCCTCAAGCCGAGTGCATTTGGCACTATCAACTTGCCCTCACGGTATCAGAGGCCCTTGTGACAAGTGATCTTGTCGTCTGCCTGCTTCAGCAACTCAACAAACCATGAGTCAAGTGCATAAGCACTAGGCAAACGCTATATGATGTCTTCCACATCAACGGCCATTGGGTCCTCCCCACTTGGCTCGTGCACTACCAATGGTGCTTCACTGTCTGCTCTCCCGAGCTCAGTTGGCATCTCGCTGGCCTCTGTTGCCACTGGTGTCTCATTGACAACTTGCTCATGCACAGATGGCAACTCGAAAGTACTGGCACTAGCATCACTTGCTTGTGCCCACCCTTGGCTTCGTGCACGTGCACGTGTTGTCACTGCCAACAGCAATGGCGAACGGCTCAAAGGGTCTGCCACATTCACTCTCCCTGGTCTGTAAACCCAAGTCAAGTTGAATTTAGACAAGTACTCAGCCCACCTTGCTTGTCTTCTCGATAAGGTTGGTTGGGTCTAAAAGAAAACAAGGGGGTTGTGGTCCGTGATCACACTAAACCCGCCTTCCACCCCCTCTAAATAACAACGCCACTCTTGTAGCGCATGGACTACCCCCAACAACTCTTGCTCAGTTGTTGTATAGTTCCTCTCAGCAGGAGAGAACTTCTTGCTAGCATAAGCAAGGGGGTGCCCACTCTGGAGCAACACAGCACGAGTGCCTTCAACAGATGCATCACAGTTTACGTCAAAGGGCTTGGAGAAGTCCGGCAGCTGCAACACAGGCGCTGTCACCAAAGCCTCTTTGTTGGACGCAAAGGCATCTTGCTGCCTCTGTGACCACCTCCACACGACCTTGTCACGCAACAGATTAGTGAGAGGGGTAACACGCGATGAGTAACCCAAAATGTACTCGCGGAAGTAGTTGCTCAAGCCTAAGAATGCGCGCAGCTCGTGCACATTCTTGGGACTAGGCAATCCTTAACCTTGGCAACCTTCCTTGAGTCAGGGCGCACGCCCTCCTTGCTCACAATGTGCCCGAGGAACTCTAGTTCCTTCTTGCCAAACTCGCACTTGGGCATGTAAGCATAGAAACGGTGCGCACGCAGCGTTTCCAACACCTCGCGTACTTGCGCGACGTGCAAGTCACCATCCTTGCTGAACACAAGTATATCATCAAGACATACAAGCACTGTCTTCCCTATCAGCTTGTGAAATACACGGTTCATCATAGCTTGAAAGGTGGCTGGCGCATTTGTCAGACCAAAAGGCAGCACTTTGTACTGAAAGTGTCCCACATGCGTTCTGAACGCTGCCTTGGGCACATCTTCCGGTGTAATCCGGATCTGATGGTACCCATTGATGAGATCCAAGGAGCTGAACACTGAGGCACCGCTCAGTTGATCAAGCAAATCATCTATCCTTGGCTGCGGATACTTGTTCTTGATGGTCAGCTTGTTCAAGGCCCTATAGTCTACGCACATGCGTAGCCTGCCGTCCTTCTTAGGTACGAAAAGAATGGGTGCTTCGAAAGGAGAGCTACTTGGCTCAATCAATCCCTTCTTAAGCAAGGCCTTGATCTGCCCCTCCATGTCCGCATACTCAGCTGGACTCAGCCTATACACAGGTCTAAATGGAGGCTGCGCATCAGACTCTAGAGGGATCGTATGCCAGACGTCTGTCACGGACGACTAAATAATAATGCCACAATGGCCACAAAACACGAAGTGTGGACCAAAAACATATCCATCAAAGGAGTGGGTACTACCGGGTAGTACCCGCAAGTTTTTCCCTCGCTGGGTAGGCCCGTTTCAAGTGATTGATCGGGTCGGCACTCGGCACGTGTATCGTTTGGACTTGCCAAAATCGATACGCATTCACATGTGTTTCATGTCGGTGTACTGAAACCGTACCGTGCTAACGGTCGGGTTCAACCTCCTCCACCCCCCGTTGCAGTGGATGGCGACGATACTTTCGAGTATGAGGTGGAAGCAATCCTGAGTCATCGTAAGCCTCGACGCGGACGCGCGCCGTCTTACTTGGTGAAATGAAAAGGGTATGGTGTTGAGCACAATACATGGGAGCTCGAAAAGAATCTTACCAACTGCCAGGAGATTCTTCGGGGGTACTGGAGTACTGTGTCCACACGCGGACGGTAAAAGGGTGCTGGCAGACATCTTTACCGCTTCGGCCCTGATTCTCTTACTACTTTCGTCCCTTTACTCGTGGTGGGGCTTTGCTAACCCTTCAATGAGGACATTGAAACCTAAGTGGGGGGGAATGTAACGGTGTGCTACCTCCATAGAGGTTCCCCGCCCTTATTTAAGTTCAAATAAGGGTCCCAACGGCATTATACAGCCTATTAAGCCATATTAGGGCCGTTAACCTATGTTAAGGCCCTAATGTAGTGTTACTTATCTGTAACACTGATATCGACATGAGACATGAGTCTCATGTGGATATCAGCCGCATGGCGGCGCTGCTAACGCAGCGGCCGCCATAGCCAGGGGATCTCCAGCTTTGGCAGTTGCCCCTGGCGGCGGCGGCGGCGTGGGCGACGTGGCTGGTGGTGGTGTTGGGGTAGGGGATTAAAGGGAGGAGGGAGCACCCCCTCTCCTTATATTGGTCATCGGAGCTTGAGACCAAAAAGGTCCTGAGGTCGAAACCGCCTGGCGGCGGTAGATCAAGAAGGATTTTGAGGTTGTTGTTATCGATCCATGATGGGTCGCGCGTCAATGCGCGACTTGCCGGACGGCAGTCGAATATTCCGACGCGTCGCGCGTACCTGGCGCCGCCGCTGGGTAGGGTTAGCCGCGCGACTTGCCTGACGGCGACTGACAGTCGGTCCCATACGCGCAATGCGCGCTGCGACTGCTCAGTGATGATTGCAAAATCGCTTCCACTGCTAAGTGACGAGAAGCTCTGTAAAAACTCACATGTGATGAGGACATTAGATACCTAAGTGGGGGGGAATGTCACGGACGACTAAATAATAACGCCACAATGGCCACAAAACACACTTCGGCTTTTGTGGCCTAGTGGTTTGTTACAACGTCCCTCTCAGGTGGCAATGCAGGCAGTTCAGCTTGAAACGCATCAGAAAATTCAGACAACAGACCTTCAAGGGCCGTGTCTGGTGGCTTGCCACCGGTCTCACCAACAGAGGTGGAAGTGTCGTCGTTGCCAACTGGCCGGACGAGCACTAGAAGAGGTTGAGCTCCATGGCGAACAGCCCTCTCTTCACTTGGGATTGCACAGTCAACGATGTCACTTGACCATTGCCATTGAGCTATGTTGGCCTCGTGTTGTTGCTGTAACTCTGTTACTTGCTCACACAACGTGGCAACCAAAGTGGTAAGCTGTCGGGTGATCTTAGCAACATCATTGCCCCAAGATACCTCCTTTCTTGCTATATGCTCTTGCTCAGCCATTGCCACAAAAGTTAGGGCCAACACCACAAGGTGAGGTCCCTGTAACAGATGCACTCACGCGCACACGCGCGCACACACGCGCACAGGTGCAGCTGGTGCAGCAACATGCCAATGCGTGTGTAATGCTGTGTATGTGCAGCAAGAACACACAACTAATGCTCAAATCAGCGTGTAGAATGACCCACACCGTGCATGCAAGTGTGCACGCAGCTGGACGCACCAACTAGCATGCACAATCAGCTCAAAAACCTGCAATGTAGTGCGTGCAAGCAAAGAATGCAACGCACGCACGGTGCAGCAAGTGCACGAGCTGATGGGCAAGCATGCAAGGCTTGGAATGCAAGCTCCGAGTCCAATGTAACGATACCACTCACTTACTTGCTGGGCGGCTTGGCAAACTTATGCACAAGCACAAGGACTTACTACTGGAAGCCCTACCAGCGTCACTGGTGCAGTACCTTGCAGAGGAAGTCACAGCACCGCACCAAGGAAGGAGAGGATGACACCAACCTCTCTACTCAGCTCCCACACACTCACACACTCAAGCACACCTCACACACATGTGCAAAGCTGCCACGGACATCACACCCCACATGGGATGAGAGGGAGAGCCCCTTGAACAACTAAACTAGGCACCCCACACACAAGAGTCGAGTATGCACATGCTGAGCTGCCTCAACACATGTTGAGGCCGTTCATATACCCTCTCTTTGCGGTTGCGGTTGCGGTTGCGATTGCGGTGTCATTTGGCTTTGGTAGGGTTGGCTGACTCCGTCGCAAATTTTACACGGTGACTGACTAAGGACTGAGGGACTGACTGGTGCCTGAGCCTGCCTGAGCCTGCCTGAAATATT
>RHPI01001043.1:147796-166055 GCA_009103225.1 Chlorokybus atmophyticus | reverse complement strand
GCATGGCGGCTGCAAGGAAGCTGCATGGAAGCTGCATGGAAGCTAGACTGGGTGCTGCAAAAAAGTTGAGCGAAGGTCTTCACCTTGGTACCCAATTATGGACCGGGTTGGCGCTTGGTTTAACTATTCCAGTGCCAGCCATAGCGTGCTTCTCCAGAGTCATCCTGTACCAGCCAGCGCTTGTTGACTGCAAATGTAACAAGCATGAGACCGATCTGCGAGTCAGTGAACTTTGCAAGCAGATGGTCCTCCTTCGGTAGCCTCCCAATCTGCGTCCCGTATGTCCCCCTCCAGGAAGTGTACACCTCCAGCAAGCTCTCGCGGTTGGGAACATTGGCGCACAAGGTATTGCAGCAGATGCCAGCCAAGTGCATGAGGTGGTCAGAGCAACGATTGATCTGCAAGCAAGAATTGTTACAAGTGTGCATCATGCAAGCATGCTGCACACGTTACAGCCCACTGCAACGTTCTTACCCTCTGATTGATGTCATGCTGGTCTTCTGGCTGCACGCGCTTGTCAACCACGAGCGCGCGAACGCATCTTGGGGTGACTTCTGCAATGCAGTCGCCTGAAGAGCAGTCTGAGCAAGGGCAGACTGCAGACGGGGCTACCAAGGATGCAGGCCAAGCACAACTGCGTCCCTGCATCACTCAAGCAGCCGCATTGCATGTCACGCATATAATCTTCCTTGCAGTTACGCTTGCAATGTGCTGTGCCGCAGCACACACTCTACTACGCTCACCAAGATATTGCTGCACAAGTGCTCGTCCCCGGTCATCTGGCCAGCATACCCGTCCGTGTCACGTACTGGCATGTAGACGCGTTGATCACCGATACCCTTGGCGTTGTACCACTCCAGCACCTTCACTTTGTAGCTGCGCCAAGGAGTCTCTTGCTCAAGCACCTCCAGTACTTGACCGCGCCCAACAGCCACAACCCTGCGGCTGCTGCTGCCGCTGGTGCTTGCAGCATCTCCTGCGGGTCTGCAGCACCAGCCGCATATGAATTCCTTACGAGTGCGGGTGCAAAGGCCTTGTGCAAGAGGATAAATGGCGTACCTGAAAGCCACCCAGTCCTCACGCAGCTGCGCTTGAGAAGGCGGCTCAGCAGTCAACAAGGCAAGCAGCACAGCATTTTGGCTGGAGGGAAAGTCTGCAACGGTGAAATGTGGGCCAAGCCCGTAGTCTGTGCGCGAGCGGCGTGGAGCTGGCTCCTCTGCGTCAGCGCGCTTCTCAGCGCGTGCAGCGCGCATCTTCTCCTTGCGCTGCTCACGGGTCAAGCCTACCGTTTCGCCTGGCGTTAATGGATGGCCCCGTCTTGCATTATCCACAAACCGGCGGATTTGCTCACGAATCCATTCTGCAAACAAGAGGCAGTGAGCAGTCATTCTGCAGGAAGCACAAGACATCTGGCAGGTGGCATATAAACGCACATGCACATAGGCAGACGCAGATTACTTACTTGCAGGCCAGCGCAATGTCTGTCCATTGATCTCCAGCGGAGTGTGATTCTGCATTACATCCGCCACCACCTCCTCCCTCATGTCATAATCTGGGCCGGCCCGATTGAAGCTCCTGCCAACACAGTGGTCTGGGAACTTGGCCCACAGCTTCTCCTTTAGAAGCTTGCGGTTGTCCTCCTGTATTCTCCACTGTGTCTCGTCCTTCTTCTTCAAGTAAGCTTGCCCATTTAGCTCTAGTCCCCTAGGCTTGTCAGCGACAGGGGCAAAGCACTTTTCCTCCAGCTTTGCCTTCTTGACTGCCTCTGACTCGTCTTCGCAGTTAACTTCATCAACAGCTCCTGCGCACAAGGCCAACAGTCAGCGCATGGCACTTGCAAAAGAGAGCAAAGCAAGCAGAGCTTTAGCCAAGCTGCAGCTTCAGCTATGTTGCAGTTGCGGCTTGGCTAACGCTGTTGCTTGACTGAAGCTGCAGACCGAAGCGTACAAAATACAAAAAAGTAGAGCTTCACCCAACCTACCACTCCAGCTAAACTGCAGCTGCGGCTTGGCTGAGGCTCTGCTTGGTAGAAAGCCGATATGCAGCTTTTACTCAAGCTGCAGCTCCAGCCAAGCCGCAGGTTCAATTGAGTTGTAGTTTCAGCTTGACTGAAGCTGTAGACCAAAGCACACCAATGAGCAAGCAGAGCTTCAGCTGCAGGAGCAATTAAGTTGCACCAGCAGCTTGGCAGCAGACTAGTTGAAAGCAAGCACACCTGTGTCCCCAGGTTGTGCTCCCGCCTCGTCTTGCTCCTCTTCATCTTCAGCTTGCAACCTCGGCTCATCCCTGTTCAACTTCTGCACGTCTTCAAGGATCCGCGAAGCAATGCTCAGCCTAGGTGTGATCTGTGCAAGAATTTCTGCTGAGAGGCTGTAGTAAGCTTCTCCATCAATCTCTTCCTCCTTGAACTTCTCCGCTATTGCTTGTGCACTTGGAACCCCTCTCAACAATTTAGCTACCCGTTTGGAGATAAGCTCAACGCTCATCCTATACACTGACATTGTGCTTGAGAGCAGCACACAACCTTGCAGCTTGGTAGCAGCTAGAAACAGCTTCCAGCACCGCAACCTAGCAAGTAGGCCCGGAAACGCCAAGACGCAAAACAGTCAACCACCGATTTCACTCCCGCCACCACCTTCACTACCGCCACCTCCGCCGCCGCCACCGCCGCCGCCGAAGCACTGCGGACAGCTGTGCTTCTTCGGAGTCTTACTGCGCAGAAGTCAGCTGCGCACAAGTTAGGGTAGGGTTAGGGTTAGGGTTAGGATTCCTGAGTAATAAATAGCCACAGCAGCATACATAGGACATACAACGGCTATTCCTGTGTGTGGCGGCGGCGTGCTTGGTGGCCTCGGTTTGTGAAGCGTTGAGCTGTTGCAGCGTATTGAGCATAGCAAGCATGAAGGGCAAGGCAGAGGCTAGTGCATACTGGCAGTCTGGTGCAGAGCAGCCTTGGCGCTGCAAATATTGTCAAGTCTTGTTGCAGAGGTCCGTTGTCAGCAAGGTCAAGCAGCACATTGGCTCCCTCACCTGCACCAAGATTCGTGTGGGCCCTGAACAGTTTGAGAAACTGCCAGGAGCAACGCCCAAGGAGAAGCTCCCTCACGGCTCCGAGTTGCAGCAGCTCACCGACCAAGTTGTGCAGCAGATAAAGGTGAGCTTGCTTGGTTCATGCTTACATAGCTGCATTTTTGCAAGTTTTATTGTCTGTGTTCAAGCTGCTATCTGTATGTATGCTGCTGCTGTAGGTATGCTGCTGCTAGCTGTATGTATCTCTGTCTATTATGCATCTCTGTCTGTTTATGTATCTTTAAAGCTGAAGTAACTACCCATACAGGACGGTGAGCACTTGGCAAAACCGGAAGATTGGGGACCTAGCGGCCCCCCCGAAGGATGGAAGCTGGAGAAGACTTCAACCGGGCACAAATGGGTGTACACGCATCCTCCCAATCCAGCTGCATCAGAGCAGAAGGACAAGGGGAAGGAGGAGGAGCAGGAGGAGGAGCAGGAGGTGTCGGATGAGGAGGAATCAGAGGAGGAGGAACCACCAGCAGCTGAGACCCCAGCAAAAAAGCCAAGACAAGAATCATCCTCCAAGAAGAACGGCCAGCCTTCAGTTCCACAAACGCCAGCAAAGTCTACCAAAGCAACGCGGTCTGAAAGTGTAAGCAAGCAGCTACATGCAGCCAAGCTTGTGGATGTAGGGTCTGACGGATGCACACTGACTGACTGAATGCATCTGCCCTGCAGGCGCATGTCATCTATTGGAGATACAAGAAAGCCTTTAACCATGTTATCTGCAATCGTTCACGCATTGCTTTGCATATGACTATGCACGAACCGGAGGCAATGGTGACGACATAATGCTAGTGTGGTGATGCGCATTTTGTCAATTACATCCATGCATAGTTACACCAAGTTGTGACCTGTAATTATGGTGTGCTCCAAACAGCAATGTTGCACTGTACACTGCAGGCACCAAGTACAGGCCGCCCGCAGCACTGTGTGGTGATGCGTGTGCTAATGATATGGTTGGAGTTGTGCATGCTTTCTGTTGCTCTGACCAGTTGTCAGCGCAACAGGGGTGTTCAGGTCTGTCCAATTGTTGGGCACAAGCTGTGGTGCAGGAGGTGAGGGCAATTATGGCCACTATCAACACATAACAGCTGCCACCCAACCATGCCCCCACCTACACTGCTTGTGATCCCCCAATGGTACGCGTGCTATAAGATGCATGTAATTACGAAAGTGGATATTATTTGATAAATGCAATGTAGTCTTTGCTATTTTGTGTAAGTCCTACTGCCTGTGCCTGCTACGGGATGAACTCGAAATTCCTATATATGAGTTGGTGATAGAACCAAGAGATCATAATCTGATCAAATGCTACAGTGGCACAAAACCTTTTGTGTCACACATGCTTATCACTCAAACCAGCAAGCGGGCAAAATTGCCACATTTGTACTTGACACTCAAGCTACACAAGAACCCTCCAAAGCCCCGCTTTGTAGTGGTGGCCTACAACACCTCATTCTGTTCAACAAGTTGTGAGCATTTGGTTGACACGAACATACAAGGTGGTGGCCGCTGTGTTCGACCAATTATGGTCGAGAGATGTGGCACTGCCAGTTGTAACCGCAAAGACTACTGTAGCACTGCAATACAACACGCTCGGTGACATATAAGCTTGTCCCTGTGCAGATGGTGTCATTTAATCTTATCAACCTTTACACTAACATTTGTCACGACCTCTTGGCATGCATGTCGCAATTGCTATCTGAACAGTTCACATTGGCTGCGACATTGCAGAGGATATACGTTGCTCAAGTAAATGTCTGAAAGGGGTGTTGTACAGCACTAGTGGGTCCGGCACAGTGCGCTATACAGGGACACGAACAGCTGCAAGTTCTACATAGCTGAGTCTTTAACTGTGCTGCTGGCTTACCTGCTTGACAACTATTATGTTAACAGTGCAGGGGACCAGCTGCACAAGCAGGCAGTGGGAATCCCTATGGGCAGTAACGCGGGGGTATATCTTGCAAACTTGTATTTAAGCTCTAAGAAACCAACCTTTGTTCGTGCACTCAAGGCCTCGGGCCGCGAGGACAAGCTATGCAAGTGGTGCAAGTGCATAGTTTGGTATGTGGATGACGTCCTCATCATTGATGTTGCTTATTTGAATAATGTCATGTATGCGAGGGACACTGTGCTTGAAGGTGGCGTTTATCCGCAGGGCACATTGACACCAACCCAGTTGGCAGCCGGTACGCCGGCTGACTTTCTGGCCATGACAAATTTTAAGATACAAGATATTACTTTGTGTTCTCGCGTGTATTCCACGCTGGATGCAACAGTTTGAGAACATCCCACACAGACGTGCACCCCATTCACTTTAAAACATCTCATTGCAAGCCAAATTGGGGGTAGTAATGTCACAGTGCATTAACTTTTAGCATTTGTCTACACACAGGTTGCACTATATCAAGAACATGGTGAGGCAGCTCACAAGTATGAAGAATAGGGCTATAACAAGCACACGTTGTTGGCTAAGTTGCGCAGGTGGATGGTAAGACATCACGGCAGCGTCCATGATGAGCTACAACTACTTGTTCCAGTTGATGGTGAAGAAACTAGCAGCAACTACATCAACAAGCAAGTAAGTCAGCTGAGTTGCAGGTGAGAAGTGCAGGGAGCAGGGAATCTTGCTCGCATGTATATTATGGTCATGCTTTTGTGAATGATGATGTCATGCTATCATACTGCTATGCTGTGCTGGTGTTATGCTGTTGTACTTGTGTGCTGTTATGCTTTTGTGATATTATGACATCATGATGTGGGCCTTGCGGTGTATGCCGATACACTGTTGGTGGAACCCCTACAACCCTAACAACATACAGCCTGCAGCCTATTTGCCCTACAGGTCTGAGCAACAGGGTTATAAGATTGAAGGTGAGGTGGCGGCGCCATAGCCCAAACACCGCGCAGAGATGGACGCTGGGGGCCAAGTCTAGGCGTTGGTCAAGTCTATCGTCGTGCATGCTGCTCCTGCTCCTGCCCGGACCTGACCTCTACCTTCTCTCTCTCCCTGCGCTCTGCAGGTTGCTCATCTTGCGTCATAATCTGCATGCCTGCCTGCTGCCTGCTATCTCTCCTATGAGGGTCTAATTGTGTAGCGAGTGTCTTGATTGGTTGGTCTGTTGTGCTAGCTCTACCTTGGCCCCCATGTTAATTTATGCTGCTGTGCTTTGTGTGCTCAACATCTGCTTGCTTGCAATGTCAGCTTTGCTTTGAGTTTGCTTGTTAAGCAACTCTATTGTTTGTTTGTGTAGTTCAAGTTCTTATATATGACACGTCATGTATTAATGGCCAGTTAACTTGTAACGTATCTTGCGTGGGTTGGTTGAAACTACCATTGCTTGCATTTGTAAGTGTTGCATTGCAAGGCTCCTTAATATGCACATTCCCATGTTAAATCAATGGATTGCGTTGTAATTGGTATTTGCTGTACAGTTCAGATTGCGGAAGATGTCAGGCTACTTGTGTAGGTTTTGGCTATAGGCTGCGCATTATAGCGTGCGTAGGATTCGGCATTGCTGGAGCATGAGGTGGCTGCAGTGGAGCGCTTGCCATGATGAGAGCCACTATGTCCTGGCCTGGCTACATCTGCGTCGGACGTTGCCTTAGCTATCGTGGCCCACATAAAGCTAAGTGCAGCTCAATGCTTCGCTTGCGTGCTTCACTGGATACATGTGATGCGGTTTTCGTATGGTCCTAGAGTTGAATTCTGTCTTGACCCCCACAAACCGTGTGTTTGGTTGCTTATTTGCCCTATCTATTGTTGCACGTGCACGATTACCACTCTTTGAGCTTACTTACAATGCAACTCTTGTGTGTTATGAGTCCTGCGGTAAGAATGTGCACTAGGCTGCTGTGTGTACTTATCTGCAGCCTGGTGCAATGCTTGCGGTTGCTTCTGCCATGACAAAATGTTCAATTGCTCAACTGGTAACATGCTCGCAAGGAGGTCCTCACTCTTCTGCATCGCTGCCGCTATGTAACACGTAAGCAACGTCGCACATGCATGCGCTTGTGCCTGCACGTCTCCATTGTTGTGTGCAAACACATGTGTACAGAAAATGCGATAGGGGTATGCCCATTGTGTGTATGTGTGTATGTGTGCGTGCGCGCGCGCTCCTGCGTGCATGTGTGTGCGTGTATAGGATATGCGAGCAACTGACATCGACATGCATTTGCACAACATCCACTGCATGCAAACAATTCGACGCACCTGCATGTTCCATATGCAACCACCGGGCCAACTCTACTCTATACCCTACTGTACTCCTACTGCCCTGTGTGAGTGTGCACAGAGTTAGACCAATTGTTGCCAACCATCGAGAGGCAAGTTGAGTTAGCCCATCTGTGCATGCATGCATAAGAACGTCGAGGGTAATATTATGCATGTCTGCGTCTCTGTGTGCCTCTCTCTGCATGCGTGCGCTGTAAGCGTGTTATGCCGGTTGGGCATAACGATGGATTCAACTCAACAGACTACACGAGCATCTATGGACTGCCTCAGGACCCTGCAAGGGCATGCTCTAGTAGGGAATCTTGACAGGGTCTGCGTTGGCTCGAAGACTGCGCCGGACAGCATGGCTTACAACTGAGCTGAGACATGCAAGCCTGCGCTGCATGCTGTTACACTTGGTTATCATCATTTACCGCTCCGCCCCTGCGCTGGCCACGACAGTGGCAAGGCTACCTCTCAAACTGGCTAGTGCAATGACAGCTGCCATGGTACAACAAGTTGCTTGGCAATTCATGTTTGCTCGCTAACGAGAGCACCCAGCAAGCATGTGCTCAGCCTGTGACTTGGCTTGCTGTTGGCCAAGGCACCCGCATGCTTGTGCATATGCACAGCTCAGTCTTCTGCTAAATGCAAGCTGCGCAAGCCTGCTTGAGTGCGCGCAGCCAGCATGTCTATAGTGTTAACCAACACAACAACTCCATGCATGCAAACAAGCAGGCCGCCAGAACCCTACACCTTAGCTTCAAGCACGCTGCAAGCCCAGTACTTCTGCTTACTTGCGCAGCAGAAGCAGCTACAACAGCCTTATCTCGTGCACCAAAGCGAATGACCTTCGCCGCCGCCCACGCCAACGACACCGCCACCAAGGCAATAAAGTCATTGTAAGGTTTGGTGTTATCGTCATCGTTGTAGTCGACGTGGTCGGCGTCGGCGTCGTTGTTGGCGTTGGCGTCGTTGGCGTTGAAAAGCGGGCGCAGTGGGTTAGGTGTATAGGAGCAGTCATGGGTGCAATGGCGGCGGGGGTGGCAGGGCGAACTGTGCCGCTGTCAGCAGCAATTGTAGCCACAACAGGATCAGCGTGCTTGCCTGTGTGGTTTGCGCTAAGCAGGAGCAGTTCTAGCAGTCGACCAGTTGGCCTCAAAGCTCTGTCAAGGCACAGCAGCTTGCGGCCTGTGCGATTGCGGCTTCAGCGACGAAGAGCAGGCGTTTCGGCTGCTGCTGCGGTGAGTGTGAACAGGCGTTTGCCCTGCCCTTGGCTGTGCTGTGTTGATCCAGCCAGTGCTCGCTTGCTGGCATGCACAATTGAGTCACTCAGCACAATTGCGCGATTGCGCTCTTCCCTGTCGCAAGCAACTCAAGCGGGATAGCTTTGGGCATGCTACTACCGTAGCTTTGCACCCTGTTCGTGTGTTGCTGCTGCGTGCTGCCTTCGCTAAACAACCTCTTTGCAAACAAGCAGTCGACAGCAGTGCTCATTGCAGAAGTTCTCTTAAGCAAATCGGTGTATGTACCACCTGCCTGACGCAGAGCAAGCATGCCTGTGCGGCATGACGAGTCTCGTTGTGGTGATGTCGCGCAGACATTGGTCTGTCATGGTTGTTGCATGCCATCTGTGTCACATTCTGCCTGCACAGAAAGCATGAAGTGCGTGGTCATGTTGCGAAAGCATATACGGCGCTTTGCAACTGACAGCTGCTGCTTTGCAAAGCAGGTGTCTACATCATCATCATCATCAGCGTCGTTCAACACCCTCGACCCAGACGAATTTCGACACCCACTTGACAAACAGAACACAAGGTTGTTGCAGCTAGTGCCAGGGTTGGAGCTCGTCGCCAAGAGACTGTTCAGCCCCATACCTGAACAGGTATACCCGTCACGTCTGTGTGTGTGTGCGTGCACATGTGTGTGTGTGTGTTTTTTTTTTTTTTTTTTTTTTTCAGGCCTTGAGTGTACAAGCACACTTTTGAGTCGGCTCTGAGCAAGCGTACCTCAAAGACAACCATGAATGCAGACAAGGCATGTTTCATGCAGGTGATGTTGTTAGAGAACATTGGGACTTCAGTTCAAGTTGGACCCAAGCAGGTGGGCACTTGTGGCCATATCAGGTGCATTGCAACTCATCATTGTGGAGAAATTGTCACATGATGTTGACTGACTAAGTATCTACCTTATCATCCACAGCTTCCTGCTCTATACGACTTGCTGCAAGAGGCATGCAGGATACTAGGTGTCGCGCCCGCTCCCGACCTGTACATAAAGCAATCGCCCGTTCCCAATGCCTACACGCTCGCGCTCTCCGGTCGTCGACCATTCATTGTTGTTCACACCGCGCTCGTTGAATTACTTTCACCAAAGGAGTTGCAGGTAATATGACAGCTTCTTTGAATTGCATGCACGTCATTAACATCACTACTGGTGCTGAGCTGCTGCTGTGCTTGCAGGCGGTGTTTGCACATGAGCTTGGTCATCTGAAGTGTGATCATGGTGTTTGGCTCACGGTCGCCAACCTTCTTGCTTTGTACGCTACAAGCTTGCCAGGTCAGTGTGCGTTGCTGCATCCTGCAAGCTGGCATGCTTACATGCAAGCTTGTTAGTATAATGAAGGCGTGCAGTTACAGTAGTACTGGGTTGGAGGGACCAACAGTACGGGGTGAGGGGTTGACACTGTGTTGGTGCAGGACTTGGTATGTTTTTGGCAAGCGGGCTTGAAGACCAATTGCTGCGATGGTTGCGAGCTGCCGAGTTGACATGCGATCGAGCAGCCCTCCTGGTTGCACAAGACCCCAAGGTCAAGCATGCTTGTCGATTACTCAGTACAGTACACGGTACATTCAGTCCAAACCTAGTGCACAAGCAAAGCCAATTCTTTACAGTTGTATGCATGCGCATTGTTTGGAGGCTTTACTGACGTGGTCTTCACTTCACGCTGTTGCTTGGCAGGTAGTGGTTTCTGTGCAAATGAAGCTGGCCGGCGGGTGCAAGTCATTAGCGGATGAGCTGAATGTAGATGCTTTTTTACAGCAAGCAAGGTCTTATGACGAAGCTACTTCTTCACCAGTTGGGTGGTATCTCAGGTAGGAGCAATTGAAAGTATGCAAGTTCGCCTTCGTATCATTAGATCAAGAAGGGAATCTGATGCGCTGGTGAGCACTCAAGATCTCATACAGGAATGCACAAACAAGACAGCTGTCGCATCCGCTGCCGGTGTTGAGAGCCAGGGAGATCGATCAGTGGTCGCGCAGCGAAGAGTTTCGAATACTGCTGAGGCGCGGCATGCGGCACAGCACTAAAGCGCAGCAGTCGAAGGTCACAGTCGTGCAGGTTGTTGACAACTCGAATGTGGCGTCAGCGATGTCACCGAAGCTGCATTCAAGTTGACAGTAGTCATGCGCATGCTTGTAAATCAGCTGGTAGGCAAACTGTAATGTGCAGAGACACCGATTTGTTGCAGTCATAGTGTATAGCTGGTTGTAGTGGGGTAATTGCATCAAGACTTGTGCAAGCAGGTTGGGTACGACTGCGCGTTGCAAGCATGTGGCTTGTTCTGAACGAATGTGAGGCACAGTGCATCAGTACAGGTTGTTGTTCTGAGGTTTCTTCCGGTTGAAAGTAAGGTCTTCAGATTGTTGGTAGACACTGAATCGGAGACAAGGTCTGCATGCATGGTAGTCGTGCAGAACAGTGCGACTGGTTGGTCTACATTGGCGGTTGCATTATGTTCGGGTTACAGCTGTGTAGATGTCAATTAAGTCTTGAATGCACGACACAAATACGTGTGTACCGACTGATAAAGGTCGCCAATGACTGTCCCTGTGAGCAATCATCCTGGCGCTGTGTTGTACTGCGGCATACACAATGATGCTCGCATGCAATCAGGGTTGTTAAGGTTGCAAGGAGATGGCGCACAGCAGCCGCAGCAAGATCCCGCAACATTCCAAGGAACATACACAATCAAGTCACACCACCTAAAGTGATATGCAATAAGAGAACCTCAACCTGATAGCCGAACAATGCCTGTTGTTACAAGCTTAAATGGCAATTGCAACCGAAAGCAATATCAATGCAACTATCTAACTCATGTGTTGTACACTACTCCCACCTATACGCCTCGACACCTAACTAACCCAAACTGGCATTCAACGCCTAGTCCTACTCCTTGCGCTGCAGGTCAATTGTTTACTACTGTCTCCCCAGCCAACAATGGCTGTCCACGTTAATCGTACACAGGAGCAAGCAGCTCCCGGATGCTTATCAACCCAAAAATACCGCCACAATCACAGCAGGCGCACAAATGAGAGCCACAAACAATGGCCTCAGCAGCGATATCGCCGAGGACTGCCTGAGCCCTGGCGAATGAAATGTTGTTACAGGGGAAAAGGATGGAGGCACTCCATTACACCTGTCAAGGCACACATATGATGACACAACCACTGCATAATCAACATCAAAGCCAGGATGAGACCTCATAACAGCTATGTGTCACTCACGTTGCAGGGCCAGGAGGGGGAAGCTGGCACACACCCCACTCGCCGCCTAAGCAAGTGGTTGTGCCTTCACCACATCGCGTGCTGCACGTGCTCGTCAGGCCACTCCCATTATTGGTATACACGTCAATGAAGCCATCCGCATTGTTGTCCAGCCCGTCACATATCTCGGTGTTGCGCGCGGGCCCCCCAACACAGTTGTTGGAGTAAGACAGCTTCATCCACATGTCAAAGGCGATGGAGGTCCCACCGCGAAAGTGCGTGTGCACCTCAGCAGCAAGGTAGTTCTCGCCCTCAACAATGATGGCGGATATGTTGGGTTGCGATATGACATGCACGTTGTATTGGGTATTGACGTAGTCCGATATGTATATCTTTGACAAAGCGATTGTGGACTCATCTGCAGTGCCGCTCGGCATGTTGTCGCGATAAATCTCCATGCCGTTGAGGTAGATAATTGCACCAGATGCAGACTTTAGTCCTAAAGTGGCACCCACAACACACGCCGTGTCCGACACATTCACAAGCCTTCGGAAGTATGCCACGCTTGCTGTGGGGTTGAGTACAGTGTTGGTCGACATCGGGGCCAGGCCTTGCGCGAAAAAAGCTTTGCCTGAGCTCCATGTTGTGTCATCAAACAGCGGGCGCATATAGGACGTCGCTGTTGTTGTGTCGACGCCACTATCATCATAAAGCCAAGTTGACGTGTTCAGAAGCAGTAAGCAGTCGTGTGCAATGCCGCTGCACGCCGATATCACCCCCGTGCTGATATCGACCATATCCAAATACACAGTCCCGTCAATCTCGCCGTTGTAAAGAGGAGCTTTGCCTAAGGGATTGATGCCTATGAGTTCCTGGCCCAGCCGCAAGCGAGCGGTATCTGCTTGAGAGCTGCTGCAATAATAGGAGCCTTCAGCAAATCCCGACGATATAGGAGGCACGTCAGTTGAACCCGCGCACGCAGGAGGCCAGGCACTGCCCGATATCGACCACTGCTTGCTTGAAGGCGCGGGAACCAGGAGGTCCACATAGCCCCCGCAGTTGATATCCGGCTGTAGATAATAGTTGGATGCAACGCTTGTTGGGTCGTCATCACCCAATGAGATATTGAGTTGGGCCGGGAATGGCCCACCAATGAAGCCCACAACGTATGATTGATTGGCGAGCACGTTGACCGTGAAGGCTCTTATTGCCTTATCCCCAAACTGATAGTCCACTAAATCACGCGATGTTGCCGTCCTACAGTACCACACGAACAAGACGTCAGCAAGCTGTGACACATGCAAACACAGATCCCAAGATATCTCCCAGCCAGTTTCCTCACCCTGACAGCGTGTCAACTTTTGTGCCATTGGCCCACGTGAGCGTCATCTTGTATATGGCATCAGGGTCAACGATCCTGACATCGAAGTTGCGGTAGCAGAGTGGAGCTCCCGTGCACACGCTGCAGGCATACAGCGAGCTGAAACAACACATTAGATTGGAACCCGCAACCCATCCTGATGTATTGGTTTCCGATGCTCGCGTCGCCACGGAGGTTGAGTCAGGAGAGGGCAAAATGTTGGGATTATTAGACAAGAGCCATCCCCCACCTGAGAGTGACAGCCACAAGTGAGCCGGACAGCTACGCACGCACGCATGCACACACATTCACACGCGCACATGCGCGCACGCACGCGCGCGCATACGTACACAGGCGCACTTGGGCACAGGTGCGCGCGCGCATGCACACCAAACCACATCACACCACACCTACCTGACCCAGTGAGGGACCCGTCCAGGTCTTGTATAGCAACATGTGCCTGGACATCTCCAGCCCCGTCACCAAAAAAGACATTTGTGTTGACATTCTGGAACTTGAGGCCCTGCACACTGCTGCGCGGGTCCCAGAGGGCGAGGATATTCTGTGACCCAGACGTGGTGGTCACGTAAATCGGGTACGAGGACGGGTAGCAAGGGGAAGAGAAGTACGCAAAGGACACGTTGTCTAGATGCGTCGCACCAAACAGGTCCCCTAGCTCGTCAGGCCTCCAGAAAATGCCATACTGCCAGTCCTGTGAAAGTGGCACAGGTTAGATTGGTTGATGCACATACTTACACATGGACATCATGGGTGCAAACACAGGTGTACTCGACGCCCACCTGAGCACGGTATCGAGCAAAAATGTGAGGATACCGGCAAGTGGGATACTGCCAGCCACCATTGATGTCGCCCGCGGCGCACTTGGCATTGCAGCCATAAGGGTCATTGGAGGTGAGACCCGCAATCACCGAATCTGCATGAACAACAAGTTGGTATACCATCTTGGCAACCATAAACTTTGCGCACAGGATGCAAGTGAGAAGCTAGTCTCACCTTTCAGTGTCACACCAGGGGCCGTGTCTAGAGAAACCCCAACTTGGGAGTCGGACACGAGTACCCCGGACAACACGGTGTTGAACATCTTGTGCAGGCGGACGCCGTGCGTGCGGCACTTGTAGGAGTTTACATTTGACATGTAGGCGGTGTAGTACGGCACATAGCGCGAGGGGTAGTTGCCGGTGCCAATGTCACAAGAGTGTGCCACATTACTGCACACATCACTTGCTGAATAATACGCAAAGTTGATATGCAACAGTTTTAGTGCCCCAAGCATGGGGGGTATGAAAGAATGGGACAGTTGGAATGTTGGTTTCACCTTTGTTCTGTATTAATCATGCAAGCAAGCACAAGTTTTACCACTCTACCCTACTCACGCACACGACGTGTGTGCTTACTTGTCAAACTTCTGGATCACAACGTTGGCGGGTCGATAGCCTTGTGCTTCAGGAAGGGCAGCGGCAAGCCCTCCAACCTAAGACCGCCAGTTGATTAGCTGCAGCATACTCAACATGTGTGCCTTTGCATTGACACACTTGATGAAACCCACCGAGCCATTGGTTGTAAGCCAAAGGCCAAACCCTCCGCTCCCTGCAGCAACATTGTTGATGACCGTGTTATTGGGGTTGGAAATCCAAAATAGTGCCGGAGTGTTATCTGTCTCGTTATCGCGCACCTTCACAGCATGTGATGTCAGGTGGGGTCATGTCAGGTGGGCGTGTATCATGACAGACACGTACACTATGACACAAGGTGCTTTTTATGCCTACCAGGAATTGTGGAGCTACGGTCAGCATGCCCACATTGTTGGAGATCACGTTGCCTGTCTCAATGCCATCTTCAAGGAAGAAGATGTGGCCGATGTTGGCGTACGCAATGTTGCCATCCACGAGCACGTTGTATGTGCCATGCAACACATAACCCCTCTGTACAGCAATTTGTCACGTGAAGCTCAAGTGTACAATCTCAGCAGTGCTGACAACAATGTGTTACCTGAAAGGTGTGGTGCATGGAGTTCTTCAGAATTTGGGTCCCACTTGCATCCCTGCAAAGGTGGAAATGGAGCGGATATCTGCCAAGGCTTCCCTGCTGGCCGAGAGCGACAAACTCCACACCCTCAATATACTGTGGAGTGGATGTTTGAAACACCCACACGTGACCGCCGGCAGTGACATCGCCCTCATCTTCGCCGACAATCAGGATGTTGCGGTCCAGGAGAGCAACCTCAGCTGCCTGAACCATTGTAAACCCGTTGCCGATATCCACAGCATGGTCGCCCCAGTGCGTGTATGTGAGAGACGAGTCGAGAGTGATAACCACTTCATCACCGTCAACTGCATGCATAAACACAATCAACAATTTTAAAGCCTATACACAAAGCGTACAATATGAGACTATGGCAAGGGCGCAAGTTGCACTCACCTGTAATATCTGTAATAAGGCGGTCTTCAGCTTCCAGATGGTCAAAATTGGTTGGCGCAATAGCGATGCGGTCTCCAACAACCCAGTAATCTGACACAGACAGTCCATCCGCTGTCTGCAGCCAACCAGAGGTAGGTCGATATGTGCGTGTTGGAAGGACAGACAAATATACCGGCGTCCCTCTCCTCACCTTGACAAGTCGTATGTCGCTGTCGCCCGTCTTTGCAGTGGTTGCAAGACGTGTCCACACCGGCATGCTGCTCCCGCCTCTCAAGCCATGCAAATGTAACTGCCCTCCCACCTACACAGACAAAAGAAAGAGAAAAAGACTTACACACAACTGTAGGGTTGTATATAGAATAAACTGAAAGGTTTATATGCGTGCGTGCGTTTGTGTGCATGTGCATGTGCGCGCATGTGCATGGTATAATGTCAGTGGCATATTGTATGGTAGGGCATGCATACCACTTGGAGAGCTTTGTAGCCAGCGTCAAATGTTGCACCATTGAGGTTGTAAGCATACGAGGGCCTTCCATCTACTGCGAGGAGTTCTATGGTGGCATTGTGAGAGAAGTGCGCGTCTGGCGAGCCAATGGACAGCTGTCCAGTTACGACAACATATGGGGATGAGAGGTGGATATCGCCCACGCTGGGATCATCGAAGAACCGCAGATGTCCGTGAACCCGCAATCCCGCAAGCGATACTGATGACACATCTAGCAGTACTGCTGTCCCGCATGCAATGTCCACTTCACTCCCATCACCCGGCACTTGCCCGTCCGGCCATGCTTGCGGATCAGACCAGCGCAACCATGAAGAAGACCCTGCAACAAAGTGAGAAACAGAATGAGGTGCTGTGTATCAAGCACCCACCACTGACCATGCATGATGAAGCTTGTGCAATTCTCTTTACCTTCAGGTGGGTCAACAGTGCCGCATTCAAAAGTATATGACGAAGTCTGGGCGGCAGCGATGTGAATGAGGCAAACCAGTGTGGTGGCGGCGAGCCGCAAGTGTCTTGTCATCTTGCCTGCTTCAAAGGGACATTTCAGTCTTATAGTCGAGTTCAGCAAACTTGACTAGGGTTTCTGACATTGGGTTTTCAAACAATGCAGCAGAAGCAAGGCTAACTAGGAATGTCTGCTGAAAGGACAGCGTTCAACTTTGACAACAGCAAGCAAGAACTTGCGCATGCATACACAATGGTCTTACACCGTACAAAGCTTGTCAATGATGCACACAACGTTACACAAGTCCACAAATGGACGAAGAAGCTTTGAGAAGCACAGTTCTTTCAAGCTGGCAACCAGCGCTTGACAACCGGTCCAAACACCAACGCCTTACACAGAGCAGCTCAACGTACACCCGAAACACAAACAACACGTCCGTCAGCCACTCTAACATAACCCACCTGCTGCAAATCCGCCAGCGCCACTGCCGCCGCCGCCGCCGCCGCCGCCGCGGGTGAAGCAGTTGCGTACGCGGTGCCGCTTTCCCTTTTTGCCACGTGGCATAAAGCAACCACTCGAGCCGCTGGCGATGACCTTTTGGCGATCAACGGTTCAGAATACCCCGGGAACTCCGCCATGATGACTTCGAGTATGATAGCAACCGTCCAGTTGAGCGCCAAAGCCGCTGTTTGCCACGGAAGCGTTTGTATAAAACATGTAAGTGGCACGACTAGGAAGTTCACCAGCGACGTTGTTTGTTAGTAGAGCGTCACGGAAGCTATCAGTGCCACAGGCAGTGCATTGTATTGACACGTCGGCTTACGCTGACATCAGCTTCGGGCTTATCGTTGCCTGCAGCCGCGGCGGCGGCGGCGGTGGTGTCGTCGGTGTCGTCGGTGTTTGTGTCGCAGCTCTGCCATGGCTCCGGAGGTCTCTAGTTCTGGTAAAAATGGGACAATTGAGACGGGGAGTGCTGTTGGTGTCGTTGGGGACAGCAATGGCGGTTCAGGAGCAGGAGCAGGGGCAGGAGGAGGAGGAGGCGGCGGGTTGGAGGCGGGGCTGGACGTTACACACGGCGTTATGACCAACGCCCGTGGGAAGAAGCTGTTCACTGTGCAGTGGATGAAGCAGGGGAGTGCTGGGGTTGAGGGGCTTAAGGCGCTGGTGTTCATTGCACACGGCTACGCCGATTGTGAGTGGCAATTGGGCCGACATAGTGTGTCTGTTTGCTAAACCTGTTGCGAATTGCAATTCCGAGCTTAACGGCGTGACGTACAAGTTTATAGTTGATTGTTTCGTTTATGTCCAAGCACGCAGTCACCTTCGTTGCACCACCGCCGGTGTGCAAACAGTCAGACAGGGTTGTTCTACTTTTGGAATCTGCGCTTGACTCATACGATCTCGAAGTTCACCTTTGGAGAACGCACATGTCATACGCTTAGCCTATGTACAAGCAAGATGTACAAAACAGTGAGCACCATGGCACCGACATAAACAATAACTTGACAAGATGCTGGACACAGTGATTTCACAGCAGTGTCTCAAGACTGCACTGTGACGTTCTCTGGTGTGCGTTGGAGCATATGCCCACAATGTGATACGTCATAGGCGCGTGACGTGTTGCTTTAGGCTGCAAATTTTCAAGGAGTAAGCCATGCCAGTAGTTCAGCAATAGGACTTCGTACGAAGTTGCCTGCATGCTATGTAACACTCTTGAAGAGGGAGGGGGGGGGGG
>RHPI01001043.1:131420-147461 GCA_009103225.1 Chlorokybus atmophyticus | reverse complement strand
CAGGGAGTTGTGCTTGTGTGTGTCTTTGAGCACGCGCATATGCAAGTGCGTTCATGCGCGCACGTGTTAGCGATCAACAATGACACCCAGTGCAACTAGCAAAGTGTGTGTCTGCACCTGCCTACATCATCTGCAGTAGCGGCCCTAATGTATGGCTTTCCTCACCCAGACTTCAAGTCTGTACCCTCTCAACCAGGCGGCTTAGCAGGTAACCATGTACATCATGGGTTATTGTTTTCAAAACAATGTTGGCAAGTTGCACTGTGCATCACAGAGGGTTAGCACGCGCATTGCACTTGCCGAGGATATGTGTCCTGCTGTGCATACCGTCCAATAACTTGCACGGTAAGGCTTGGCCTCGCAGCAGAACTACGTATGTGTCTGAGATGTTGGCAAGTTGCACTGTGCATCACAAAGGCTTAGCACGCGCGTTGCACTTGCCAATCATATGTGCATATCGTCCTATAACTTGCACGATAAGGCTTGGCCTCGCAGCAGAACTACGTGTATGCTTTAGAGGTTGCGAGGAGGCTAGCAAGGCGGGGGTTTGGCTGTTTTGGAGTGGAGCATCAGGGGCATGGCCGCAGCGAAGGCACGCGTTGCCATATAAAGAAGTTTGACTACTTTGTGGACGACATGCTGCAGGTACCTCGCAGCAGATGACTGCAGTTTGTCTAGCATGCATTGGCTATCACTCTGGACTGCTGAATGCTTTGGGCGTGTCACCTTTGATGTGTTCAAACTTGGTATGGTTGGCCTTGGACTAGGTAGTTGTTTATGTTGTTTCCTTTTACCAACCCCGCACCCAAATGTGTGTGTGCGTGCGTGGTTGTGTGCGTGTGTGAGTGACAGCCAGTGTGCGTGTGCGCGCGCGTGTGTCAATACAGCCAAGGTGTGTGGCGAGCTGATACAGGACGTTGTTCTCCAGTTCATAGACCAGGTGTCCCAGCAGTCTCCCAACCTGCCCAAGTTTCTGATAGGCGAATCCATGGGCGGTGCCGTCATGATAAAGGTTGCTCGGAGACGACCTAAGGACTTTACAGGCCTGTTGCTGGTGGCGCCCATGTGCGAAATACACCCATCGCTCATGCCTGCGCAGGTTGGTCGCATTGCACAGAAACCGTTGGTTATGTGTTATCATAGAGCACTCTGCCCAATGGTTGTATAGACACGCATTCCTAGAAGTTCCGTGTGAGGTGATGATGCTTCAACGGTTGTGTTGGGGCCTTGTTGACACCGTTTGCATTATTTCCGCTTGGTGACACACTTTGTTTGCCAACAAACAACACGCTCTGTTGGTATTGCGTGCATTGTTAAGCAGACGGTTAACATGGTGTTAAGTTGCCGAAGAAATCCAGTATAGCACCACTTGCTGTGTCATGCTTGCAATATGCCAGTCCGTTATGGCGGTTCTGTTGGCAGTATCTGCACTCATGTTAGATGACAGGATGACAGGATGACAGGACGCACTGCTAACCCACATATGCACATCTTTGCCAGCCAGTTGTGCAGACACTCAAGATGGTTGCGAGAGTTGCACCAAAGGCTGCAGTGGTCCCTGGCGACTCGAAGCGAATCATTGAGAAGGCTGTGAAGAATGAGAAGCTTAGAGAGGTTGCTCTGGCGGACCCAATGCGTTACCATGGTAAATTGCAACGGTTCAGAAACTCGTGGGTACTGCAGGAACAGCAGTGGTTGTGATATGTGAGTTTATGCATGAGTCCAGCTTTCGGCCAGACAGCTGCTCATTCTCTATCTCAATGCCAGGCAGTCGCTCCAGTCTCCAATTGACAACGTTACAGTACACCTGATGTTGTACAGTTGTCAGGGACTTGTACAACAAGCAGCATGTGATTAGGCAACTAGGTGTTGTCTGCGCTGGTGTTTGCATCTTCAACCCTACGTATGTATTGTGTCATGAAGTTACTTTCAAGCATGACCCTCGTCTTGCACAGGCAGATCAAGGTTGAAGATGTCACTGGAGCTCCTGCGAGCCACGCAGGACATCAGCGCACATTTTGATGAAGTGACAGTACCCATCCTGGCCATGCAGGTACGGTTGGGTGTGCGCATGTGGTTCAGCACTCAGTAAACTTGCTATGCATAGTTGCTAATGTGTGGCCATGCAGGGTGATTTGGACACCGTGACGAGGCGTGAATCCTGCGAAGCGCTTCTCAAAGGGTGCAGCAGCACAGACAAGACGCTTAGGCTGTATCCTGGCATGTGGCACGCAATCCTTGATGAGAGTGAACCGGATGTTTCTGTCGTGCACGAGGACATCGCGTCATGGATTGAGGAGCGCGTGTGAGTGACTATGATACCTACTCTGTAAGTATAGTGTAAGTACAATGTAAGTGTATGTAGTTCCTGCTTGCAAAGTGTGCGTTTGTGATAGTGTGATATGTAGTGCGTGTACTGGATCACGTATGTATACGTTCCCCTCAACATGCCTGAACCTCTTACATAAGTGGCATCATTGAATGCTCCTGGGCACAAGAGCCGTGTGCTGGTTGCTTTTTGTTTGTGTATTACCAGATGGCTGCGCTAAGCTCGATGGCTGTATATCTCATGCGTCATTGGGACTCAGGCGGCATGTGTGCGAGGTGCTCCATCATTCATGCTGGTACAAGCAGTGTTGACATGCGCACTCTGCTGCATGTGCTGCATGCATGCACACTACCAGTGAAGCTTGGTGTATGGCTCCAAGGTCAATAAGCTCTGCAGCATGGCGTGTAGTAACACAAGGAGCCCTGATGCCCGGGCATTGCAATGGTTGCTGCTTTAGGTACAGGTGTGTACTGACATGTCAGCGCATTATATGTATGCAGTTGTCAGAACATTTGTGTCAACAGCACAGAACGTGTATGTTTGCCAGATCTCCAGTGGATACTTTGCCTGTGCTTGTTCCCCCACAGCACTTTACATATCCACCCACCCACACACACATGGCTAACGGAGCAGGCTAGAGTTGGCATAGCATAGAAAATACTAGCCCGGTGGTGAATAGAATGTGTTCACCCATGAGTGTGATGCATGTCGCTTGCATGTCTCGGCACACGATGCATGCCGGCATAGTAGCACACCCCTTTTGTACACACACATCGAATAGTGTCTTAGAGCTCTTGATACACACAGAGAGAGAGAGAGAGAGAGAGAGAGAGAGAGAGAGAGAGCTGCGTAACTGTTGCGCCCTTATCCAGTAGGTCTGTACTCAGGGTCAACTTTGGCGGACCATTCAAGCGACACTCTACTGCTCACTACCTATATACCATAATGCCCCCCGCCACAAATCCCCCAACCCGGTATGCAAATCAGAATCCCCATCCTCGGCTTTGCCGCCGTGCAACTCCTGACACGGTTTTTATGATAGATGTGTCCTGTGACATGACCCTCATGACTCTGTTAGCTTCCAGATGCTGTCGAGGAGAGGAGTCACTGATGCTCTGATACAGGCGGATCTTCACCACAGGCACAGGCGCTGCAGGCGCTTGAAGACCTGTCAAGAAGTCTCCGCCATACATATATACATACTTGTTGCTAGGGAGTGCGGCGAGGTGAAGGTGCAGCCGTGTCTCTCTTCAGTGTCTTCGTCTTCAGAGTCTTCAAAGTAGTAGGAAGCTCGCAGTTGCTAAACGAGAGCAAGCAGAACTGGAAGCACGCACCCGTGTTGAGCCAAGCGACCTTAAGGGGAGAGTCTGTGTTGAGCCGTCAGCAACCATGAGTATGGAGGGAGCCAAGGTGCGTCATTGCTCTTTTTGCACATGCATGCATGAGACAGAGCAGCAAGTTCAACCGTTGTACTCGCTGCACTGCTGCTCTTGCTCTCGAATAACTTGGCAAGTGATTGTGTCCAAGCGTTAGTGGCATCTTGTCATATGTAACCTGCATGCAATGGAACATGGTCACAGAGGCCTAAGTTAAGGAGTACGTAGCATACAGAACTGCACAAAGAAAGAGAACCTTTTCTCATACCAGTGTCACACCACTCCATGCACGTGCTCACACGCATGCATGCGTGAGTGCGGGGCTGTCTGGATGCATGCATCCACTCTGATTGCCTGCTTGCCGTAGCCATGCATGCAGTGGGAGTAACTAGACCATCGCTTGCATACACCCACCAGCCAAATGATTGATCTGCTCAGCAGGCTTGTGCGTGCATGCATGCACGCACACATGTCTGACGATCTCGTCACCTTCTCACTGCAACTCACCTTGCGGCGATATGGTTGATGCCATCGGTCTTACAGTGCATGTGTGTATGTGTGTGCTTGTACAGGAGCAAGCGGGCGCCGCCTACGAGCACACCAAGGGCGCCGCCGGTGCCGCCACCGAGTCCGCCAAGCAGGCCGCCGGCGCCGCCACGGGTACGGCCAAGGACGCCGCTGGTGCTGCCACTGGCACGGCCAAGGACGCCGCTGGTGCCGCCAAGGACAAGACCGGCCAGGCTTACGAGGGCGCGAAGGGCGTCGCCGCCCAGGCGTACGACACCGCTAAGGGCGGAGCGGCCCAGGCGGAGGAGACCGCCTCGCGCAAGGCGGCGGAGGCCTCGCAGGTGGCGCAGGAGACCGCCTCCACCCTGCTGGATAAGGCCAAGGAGCTCGGGGCGGCGGCCATGCAGAAGGCGGGGATGCAGAGCGAAGCCACGCAGCAGTCGCCGGAGCAATGAGGAAGACAAGCATGTGGAACAGAAGGTGTGTGTGTGTCTGTGTGATCCTGCTGTTGACCAGTGATGCAGAAGACTGAACAAGCTGCACAAACGCACACGCGCACGCAGTCATGCATCGGATCCAACAAGAGTCTATGCATCCACTCAATCATGCGCATCATGATTCGCACACTCCTTGCATCGCATATATTGAAGACTCCTACCTACGCGCATGCACACCTGCGCATGAGCACACACGCATAAGTGTTTGAGAACATGCACGCATGCACATACACTCCGTACTGCCTGAATCAAATGCATCTCGGTTGCGATTACGCTTACTGCTTCAGTGCCATGAAACTCTATTGTTGACTTTTCAAGCCACAATCAGCGCCATCATGCGTGTGTGTCTGTCAGTGGATGCGTGTGTGCAGTGTTTAGATCAATTCTATCTACCAGGTGAGGCAGCGTGTGTGAGTGGGCACTTGCTTCAACCTGCTCTCTAGGCGCAAGTTGAGGAGTTTGAGTGCAATGTGGAGAAGGCTCTGTGGTGGGCATTTGTGTTGTGGGTGAGGGGACTTGTGAAGTTGAAAAGTGTGCTTGTGGGTGGTGGGTGGTAGTTTGCGCGTGACTGTGCACATGTGTTGGTGTATATAACTATGTCTGGTGTTTGGAATTGTGCTCGCTGCTGACTGCGTCACACGTGCAACTGCGCTCAATTGACTTGCTTTTCATGCAGACCCAGCATGGATACATTCTGTCAGGTCGTGCACGTCTTTTTGATACTAAGCACAGGGTTGGATGATGTGCACTGTACACGGATTTTCGCTGTGGATTGTGGATAAGTTGTGCTGGAGCCATGTTCTTCTTTTTGTAATGTTGCGTTGTGCATAAACCATGTAATAACAACTTGACACTGTTTGTGGCTGAGTTCTTGTGCATGCGTGCACAACAGGCAGTGCGGTCACGGTGGGTTTGGTTATGCGTTGATTCCTCATACCTAGCCAACATCATAAGATCCACGCCTGGAAGTCGTGTACGTAAACGTGGTGCGGCATGTGTAGCACAATGTTGTTGTTGCGTGCGCATTTTCCACTTATCATCTTGCTACGCATGCACGCGTTTCACAGCCGCGCACACAAGACAAATACATCAATGACATGCACCGCATCCGGTACACATTTTGGCATCCATGTTGCATGTGCCTACCTGTTGAGCACAGATGTACATCATGATGTACAACTTGTGTGTTGATAGTGAAGGTACTATCTAGTAGATATTGCGTGCATGCGCTTGCGTCATCAGCGACACAACCCCACCACCCAACCCCACCGACCAGACCTAACTGTCGGCAAGGACGCAAGGACCCTGCGCAGTGCAGTGCTGACGTTGGCACTGCAGCGCAAGGGTGGCAGCGGCAGCAGGACCACCGCGGGGTGGCTCACGCGTAGAGGGTTTGGGAGATGAGAGAGGCAGAGGAAGGGGGTGGTGGCGGAGAAGGGGGAGGAGGGGGAGGAGGGGAGGGAGTCCTGCTGGTCTTTGATGCTGCAGCAACTGCGACGCTGAACAGAACTGACTGAAACGGCCCTGTGGGCAGGTAACACCATGTCAACATGCATGCATGGCTAACGGGGACGGGCGGTAGTGTCATAGTGATAGTGGTTAGCCCGGTAGTGATGGTGTACAACTTGATAAACTGAATTGGTAGTGTGCATGTGAGTGTTGGTGTGCATGTGGCATATGTATGCGTGTGTCTCACACAGCACTTCACATACCCTATACAATGTGCGGTGAACTCCACTCGCACAACATGTGACAAGCAGATACGCATGCTGCTAAAGACTTGTGATTTTTCGACACTTTAAACGCGCATACAGCACACTGATCTACTGCAAAGGATGGAGAGGTTGGTAGCTGCCACTTTTGACTATCAGCACAACCACAACCACAGCCGCGCTACGCATCTGCATTTGGCAGTGGAATCGGATGGCACGGTGCTACATTATTGGACAGCGGCAGCCACTTANGCGTGACTGTGCACATGTGTTGGTGTATATAACTATGTCTGGTGTTTGGAATTGTGCTCGCTGCTGACTGCGTCACACGTGCAACTGCGCTCAATTGACTTGCTTTTCATGCAGACCCAGCATGGATACATTCTGTCAGGTCGTGCACGTCTTTTTGATACTAAGCACAGGGTTGGATGATGTGCACTGTACACGGATTTTCGCTGTGGATTGTGGATAAGTTGTGCTGGAGCCATGTTCTTCTTTTTGTAATGTTGCGTTGTGCATAAACCATGTAATAACAACTTGACACTGTTTGTGGCTGAGTTCTTGTGCATGCGTGCACAACAGGCAGTGCGGTCACGGTGGGTTTGGTTATGCGTTGATTCCTCATACCTAGCCAACATCATAAGATCCACGCCTGGAAGTCGTGTACGTAAACGTGGTGCGGCATGTGTAGCACAATGTTGTTGTTGCGTGCGCATTTTCCACTTATCATCTTGCTACGCATGCACGCGTTTCACAGCCGCGCACACAAGACAAATACATCAATGACATGCACCGCATCCGGTACACATTTTGGCATCCATGTTGCATGTGCCTACCTGTTGAGCACAGATGTACATCATGATGTACAACTTGTGTGTTGATAGTGAAGGTACTATCTAGTAGATATTGCGTGCATGCGCTTGCGTCATCAGCGACACAACCCCACCACCCAACCCCACCGACCAGACCTAACTGTCGGCAAGGACGCAAGGACCCTGCGCAGTGCAGTGCTGACGTTGGCACTGCAGCGCAAGGGTGGCAGCGGCAGCAGGACCACCGCGGGGTGGCTCACGCGCAGAGGGTTTGGGAGATGAGAGAGGCAGAGGAAGGGGGTGGTGGCGGAGAAGGGGGAGGAGGGGGAGGAGGGGAGGGAGTCCTGCTGGTCTTTGATGCTGCAGCAACTGCGACGCTGAACAGAACTGACTGAAACGGCCCTGTGGGCAGGTAACACCATGTCAACATGCATGCATGGCTAACGGGGACGGGCGGTAGTGTCATAGTGATAGTGGTTAGCCCGGTAGTGATGGTGTACAACTTGATAAACTGAATTGGTAGTGTGCATGTGAGTGTTGGTGTGCATGTGGCATATGTATGCGTGTGTCTCACACAGCACTTCACATACCCTATACAATGTGCGGTGAACTCCACTCGCACAACATGTGACAAGCAGATACGCATGCTGCTAAAGACTTGTGATTTTTCGACACTTTAAACGCGCATACAGCACACTGATCTACTGCAAAGGATGGAGAGGTTGGTAGCTGCCACTTTTGACTATCAGCACAACCACAACCACAGCCGCGCTACGCATCTGCATTTGGCAGTGGAATCGGATGGCACGGTGCTACATTATTGGACAGCGGCAGCCACTTATGAAGACGACGACGGTCACCAATGGCGTACTTTCACCCCGGCACTGCTGAGCGCCATGCTACGGTACCTGCTGGCCAACCTATACGTGCGTACAGCCACTGATGAGCTGTACAGACAGTGCGTGGGGGTGCCGATGGGCAACAACGCTGGTGCACATTTGGCGAATGGGTATCTGCTAACCCACGAACTCGACTTCGCCGACCACCTGCAGAGCACTGGTGACGTACAGCTGTTAGCAAGGTGCTCGCGTGGTGTACTGCGATACATAGACGATCTGTTTGTGGCGGACATCCCGGAGTTTGAGCATCTGCTGTACAGAGGACCGGGTGTCCCAGGGGGAGGCATATACCCGCGAGACATTCTGACGGTGACCAGCACTGCCTGCGGTACTTCAGTCTCATTTTTGGATCTGTTAGTGTTCCAGACGGAATTGGGAATGTGTACCAGACTATACTGCAAGCGTGATCTGCCAGCCTTCGCCAACGTACCACGCCACCGAGCACCCCTACCATCGTCCAATCTACCTCGCACAGTGAAGTTGGGCGTCGTCGAATCCCAGTACGCAAGATTCAGTCGCGTTTGCACCTACCGGACTCACTTTGTCAGCGCCATGTCCGCGCTGCTCCTGGGCATGCAGCAGGACGGACACCCCATGAAACGCCTGTTGGCGACGCTGCGTCACAAGATGTTGACAGCGAACACCTACGTATACTGCACACCACCGCAGCTCTTGTACAAGGTAGTGTTTGCGGAAGTGCGCAAGCACCGGGCCTGACTGTACGAGCCACTGCACGGGGAGCAGGCTGCTGGTAACCCAGCTTGCCCGTGCCACAGACACAACCAACCAACCCCACCACCCAACCCTACCAGCTGCACCTAACCAGCACAGCAGCACAGCCCCAGCGTACGACCCAAAGGTCCCTACCCAGCGCAGTGCTGACGTGAGCACTGCGCGGCAAGGGTTGTTGACAACCGTGGCACGCAGCAGCCCGCGCAGTAGTGGCTGAGAGGAGGGCGGAGGCAGAGGGAGCGGAGGGAGAGGGGGGAGTAGTCCTGCATGTTGATGCTGTTGCAGCTGTGGCCGTGGTTGACAACGGACTGACCAGCGCCCATGTGAGCAGGTACTAATCGAATGCATGCTTGTATGTCTAACGGGGCGGGCTAGCATTGGTATAGTGTAGCAAGCAGCCATAGAACTAGCCCGGTGGTTAAATTTGATGTGTAAAGCGTGTGTATGCTTGTGCTGATGCATGCCATTCGCATTGTCCACACCATGCATGCTGCCACCGTACCATACCCCTTATATATAAACAATTGCAGTAGTTGCTCTCCGAGCTGTGTGACTGGGCTGCCAGCCCAGTGGTCTGCAGTGAGTGTTGAGAAACTTGAGGAGGCTTGCTGAAGTACATGCAACTGAGAGCAGCCGAAGGCTGAAGCATGTGTCTGAGACAGTAGAGTATGGTATAGGGTGCACATGTTTGAGAAAAGGGGGTGCCACACTTTGTGACAGTGTATGCAAATCAACCGCGCAGTCACATGCGTATCGTACGTGGCACACTGCAGTGACGCACGGTGGGTGCTGTCAGTGTACAGCGGCGGTGCTGTGCGTGATGTGGCGCACTGCCAATCGCAGTGCGTGTGTTTGCGGCAGCAACGGTACGCATCATACCAGGCTGGGAGCCCCTGCATCCAACCCCGCGGTACTGGCGACGGCCTGATGATGGAAAGCCAGCCGTGTGACGAGCGAAAGATGGCTGCGCTGCTTGACGATACACTTACGTATGACAAATATACATTCGTAGTAGAGTCTCTCGGATGGGTGCGCAGTGAGCATGTGCAGCGCGGCCCCACGTGTGCCTGCGGGCCGTGCAGTATGAGAGTGGTACTGCCTGGGTGTTCAGTGTGCGATGTAGTGCTGGGCTGCGCATACCGTGTGCAAGCAGCTGGTTATCGTGCACATGCTTGTGTAAAGGCTTGAGCTACACCGGATACGGGCGCTGACAGTGTTGCAGTATGCTACCATACCTACTAGCGGCTACTTGCGGCCAGTAGCCGAGCATGCCACGCACATACAGCGTAACCACGCCCACTTGTAGATCATCGGTCATGCGTACACGTTATCTGCCTCTCACGTCGCACACCATCATGTCAGGTGGCACATTTGCCAAAGACACCACACTCTCACATACCGCCAGCCAACTCGAACGCACGCACGTATGCACACACACCGCCACCCACAGCCACCCATCCAAATCGCCACATCCACACCCACAGTCGCCAGCAGTGTAAGTAGAAGTGCCTTGGTGACATGGCGATCACATAAAGTCGCACACGCATGCACTGCAGGCTACATACACACCACTGTGCTGCTATTGTGGCACGCATGCAGCCATGGATGCCATTGTGCACAGTTGAGGTAGGTGATGGTCACCTGCCTCAATGTCAAGATAGGCGCCGAGCGTAGGTGAAGTTCTCCTACGCTCGGCACCTATCACGGTGCCGTATGCCATCTTGAGTATGATACCCACCATCAAACCAATGGCGGATGCGGCATCCGCCTCCTTGTTTTGATGCGGTTGCTGGCAGGGGGTTCTAGCGCGCCACGGCAGCACGGTGCAACTTGTTGTTGTTGAACAGCTTGCGCAAGGCACTTCACTGAGTACTGATATATATACGGAGACACCCACTACTGCATGTATACAATTATTATTGGCGAACCTCTACACCTCTATGTACAAGTGTACAACGGCGTCGCTGCGCTGCACACTGCCTCACACCATCCTGTAAAACTCTGAAACTCTATGTGCAAGTGTACAACAGTTAAGAATCGCTGCGCTGCTCACTGCCTCACACCATCACTCAACTCTGTCTATCATGCAGTCTCACACACCATGCATGTTGCTGTGTGCTTCACACCATGCATGTGTCAATTGTAGCATACCACCTCTTGTACACACGCCCATAGAGTACCAGCGCGGTTGTCGCACTCTAGCAGTGTGATAGTTTGGGTGGTGTGACATGAAGCAGCATAGCACAAAAATATGCACAGCAGAACAGCGTAGTATGTCGTTTGTACATCTCTACACCCACATGTGCATGGTATGTGCAGTGTACAAACAATGCAGACTGCGCATATGCGCTTGCAACCCATAACATCATGGGATGCATGTCACAGCATGCATCACACTCACCTCACTCTATGCGAAACCACCGAGCTAAACGATGCGTACTCAAGCGTGTACTACTTGGCAACCAGAGTGCTTGCACGTGGACAACATGCCACGTAATGATTATGCAGTACCACCCTCAACATAGCACAACCACACGCAATGCTATCTTTGTGCACACGCCACACGATCTACCACAATGCCACTCATAGTCACCACTCAGTGAACACTCGCAGTCAATCTACCGTTAGTACAGCAAACTGAAGTGTAACCACTTTGTAACCAATGAGGTTGCAATAAGTTAGAAGACGAGCATACATGAGTTCAACTTGTTGAAAACATACCAGCGATGGATGTACATTCTCAACCACGTTACGATGAGCTGACGAAACCAACCCCACCAACACTTCTCGCGTAAACATGCCATGAACGCAAGAGCTTTCACCAGGCCACTGGCCTGATGATCAGTTGAACTGCATGTGAGTATGCAGGCCACACAACTAGAGCAGTAGTGTACCGCTGCAAGCGTGAATGACTTAGAAACGGTTTACATACAAGGTACATCCTTGTTTGGCGTGCACACAGTCTGGCGTTTGTATTCACAGAAAAGGTCCTGTACAGGATGGAAGGTATCTACGGCGGTGATGGTGGTGGGCAGCATGCCTGCTGTGTGCTAGCCTGTCAGGAGGGGTCCGTGGCGCAGCCATGAAGAATTGAACTCTTACTCCTGGTGTCCTCCCATGCCCATCTTCTCCTTGGCGCTCTGCGCCATGTCGCTCATCTTGTCGCCCACCTCGCTCGCTGTCTCCTTGGCGCGCTCGGTCATGCTCTGAGCGCTCTGCTTCGTCTCCTGCCCCATCTCGCTCGACCGTTGACTCATCTCGTCCATCTTCTGGCCCGCCGCCTCCTGCATGAACGCAGACAACCTCAAAGATCAGCAAGCTTGCTGCAAGCTGCATAAGCACTGCTACTTGCAACAACCAGACCTATGGTGCAACTGCATGCATGGCATACCATTATAGCCTGGACCAAGAGATCAGCCCACAATGCAAGCATGCCTGTATCCGACTGCTTAACCACTTTGGGTTGGACATTACGAGCTTCTAAGCAATCAACAGCAATCAAAGGCAAGTGCTCACTCTGGTCTCTTGCATCTTCTGGCCGGCCATGTTGGTGGTGCCTTGCGTGCGCTGGCTGTAGGTCTCGCCCTCCATGCGATGGCTCTCCATAACGACGACGACAAAGACGACTCTCACAGCAACCACAACCCAGCAAGCAAACCCACTTACAACCTGAAAGCTGAAAGCTGCAGACTACGGACTTCACTACGGACTAAAGAACGCAAGTACGCAAGCATGTATACATAGCGCTTGATGCAGCTTGATACGTGATTGGTCTTAACCGGATTGGGAGCCATGCCACAGGAAGCGGGGCCTGTAAGACCGTGTGCTTGATCGTGTACAAAGCGAAAGATTTACGTGGCAGTCAATCGAATGCTGTCAGTTGGTTGAGCGTCAGTCGCGCCACTGCTGACGATGGCACGCCATGTCAGCAGCTGGACAACCAGTTGCCTGCGGCGCTTGTGACTAAGTGCCTACCGACCTAGCAAAGTTGCATGCATTTACATCATGAATGGTGCATGCGATGTTAGTCACGTGCCCCCGGGTGGCTGGATTTTTCCCATTAGTGAGAGAGACTTTGCTCATGAACAGTAACAATCGTTCCAGTTTTCGTATGCTCGGGTTTGTTGAATATAGGGTCAATTCACCTAATTTCGGAGGTTTTTAAGGTTTTAAGATCATAACTTTTCCTACATTGCTTTTTCGGCGGGGATGTATATGAACGCTAGGCAGCTAATAATGTTACCTACACAACAGTATTTTTTTCGCATATTTGGGCGCGGTGTACCGTGAGCTACAGCGCGCCAAAGTAGGGGTGTTTTAGGGTTTGCTGCAAAGTGCAGTTTGCCCTAATTTCGTAAGTACCTAAGCTGCCTGTCAAGCGCTGATAGGCAGCTTGGGCCTTGGATAAGGTTATAGTTGGGTTGGGTGACGTGGCGGCTGTGTTGGTGGTGTGCAGGCGGTTTGCAAGGCTTGCCTTGACAGCTATTGCCACTGCATGCATTGTTACAGTCATTTTTTGGCGGCAAGGTTGCAGCCATGGCGCCTAAACGATAGTTGTTGCATTAGGCAGTGTTGCCGCGGCGGCGTTGGTGTTGGCGCTGGTGTAGGCCGCTGCACATGCAGAGTTTGGGTGTGTGCGTGTGTATGGCACGTTGAACATGCATGCACATGCACACACGGGTTGCACACACATACAGTTTGTAAAGCCGTTGCGCTCACTGTTGCCAAGCATATTGATGTTGTTTATGTACACATTTGGTCTGTTGCTGTATCTAGCCTACGGAACTGACTCTGGCTGCTTGCTAGCAGCTCTCCTCCTCGCCCTCCAGCGGGCGCCTGCTGCCTTCGCCTCTGGGTGGGGTGTAAAGCGCGTGTTTACATAGTCTTCGGCAACGTCCGCGAATGGCTCACCTTGCTGGTTATCACACAAGACAAGATCCCACTCATAGCGCATGAGTATAGCAGTGGCTTCCAGGGCTGTCCTCTCCCTCCGCTCCTTCTCAAGGCGAGCTCCCTCTTCTTGCGCTGCTTTGTAATCTGCTTTCTGTCTCGCTGCCTGCTGCTGCTTTGCTTGCCTTGCCGCAAGCCTCTCCTCCTTCTCTGCCTGCTCTTGCCTTTTCTTCTCCTCACTTGCAGCCTTCTTGGCTGCTTGTGCTAGAACCTTTTGTGCAGCTGCGTATGTAGCGGCCTCTGCCTTGTCTGCCTTGTCCTGTTGCCTCTGAAGCTTTGCTTGCCGCTTCCTCTCCTTCTCATTATCTTGTTCAACCAACATACTATGCAGCTCCTCACTTGTTAGAATATGTGCGCAGGTGACCCCCCTTCTCTTTTTGGGAGGAGCTTCTGCATGCAAGTGGTTGTTCTCAACGCTGTCTTCTGGGTTGGTGGCGTCGTTGGCAGTGGCATCTTCAACATCTATGGCCTCAAGCAACGCTCCCAGGTGGCCTTCTGGAAGTACAGGTGGCAGGTACTTGTCCACGCAATGCTTGTTAAGCGGCCACAGTCCACATGCACGGAAGCCACTGATGATGTTTTGAGAAGACAGCCCGGCGTGGAATGGTTTGACAAGCATGCGCAGGAATTCTTTCCTTGTCAGGTGATAGTTGTAGCGTACTGCTTGCCTTTGTCTGTAGAGCTTCCTATATTCCTCCTTAAAGGGGTGAAAACAGCTCACGTCGAGCACTTGAAGTCTGTGAGTGGTGTGAGGGGGCAAGATAATGATGTGCAGTCCTTGGTCTCTTGCATAGCTGATCATGCTCGCGTTGTAGCGGCTGACATGGCCATCAATGATGAGCAGAGCTGGTTTGGAAGCGGATACTCCTCCCGGGATGTGCAACACCAACATCTTCACCCAATCTTCAAATATCTCTGTGGTCATCCAGGCATTCTCTTGAGCCTTGAAGCCAGCACCCCACACATCAAAGCCGTCCACATCATCGTTCAACCTCTTGCCTTTCAGGATTACAAGTGGAGGAAAGGCATACCCCACGCCTGTTACCGCACACATCAAGGTAATGTGTTCCCTACTGTAGGTAGTGGCTGTTTGAGCCCACTTCGACCCACTGCCAAGCACATCAACATATCAGCAAATGCACTTGCACTCCTACTTGCATCACATGCACAAGTATAGCATTCTGACCTGGCTACTATGACTCTTTGGTTTTGCATGGCAGTGTCGGGCTCTACCCCTATCTCGTCCGCGGAGATAATCCTATCAGGCCCCACTCCCAGGTCGTTAACTACCTCTGCCAACAGGTTAAAGTAATGCTCCACCACAGGTCTGCTGAGGCCAATCCTTCTAGAGCGGTCCAGAGGTTCCGCCTTGCGTGACACAAGCTTCTTCCTAGCTTTGAAAGCATCAAACCACTTTCTGGTAGGCATGCCATTCTTGAAAGTCTTCGCACGCTGGTCCTGTGCTAATCGCTTGCCAACCTCCAAGCATATCGCAGTCCATGTCAATGCTCTCCCAACTTGGTTGCGTGCATTTACGAAGGTAGCCACGTCGGTTTCTTCCTCATCCGTCAAGAGAGTAGGTGCACCTGCACCTCTGCACGCACAATCACTTTCAGCATACACACATGCACATGCGCACTTGCCATCAATTACTGCAACTGAAACTAATCACTGGTTACCTGTAGTTGTCAAGCTTCTGCGGGTGCCGGCAGTAGTCCCAAAGAGTGCTATAGGGGATGTCCAACTCCGCCAGTGCGGTGCTCACATCCATACACTTGGCGTTCACAGCACTAACCACTCTGCTAATGTCTTCCAGGTTGTCTTGGTGCCTCTTGTAGCTGCCCCTGGCACCAGGCTTGCGAGGGGTCTTTGCTCTTACGCGCTTGCTGCCCTGCATACACTTAGCAGCATGAGGACATGGGTGGTCTGAGTGGGACCATTGCCACAAGGATGATGATGCAATGCCGAAGCAAAACATCACCCACCCGTGCTCCTTTACTTCTTGGCATGGGTAGAGGTAGTAGTAGAGGTGCAGCAGAGGTGCAGAACGTGTCTTGTGCTACACACTTGTACTTGTACTTGCTAACTTGCAGGTTGCAGCTTGTTGAACCTCACCCACTGCCCTTTGCGCTCAATAACCAGCACACATGCATGCACACAACTTCACCTATGCACAGCCTGGCAACCCCCCCCCCCCCCCCCCCCCCCCCCCCCCCCCCCCCCCCCC
>RHPI01001043.1:102470-131276 GCA_009103225.1 Chlorokybus atmophyticus | reverse complement strand
CCCCCCCCCCCTCCTCTCCCCCACCTCACTCAACCAGAATAACACACAAACTAGCACACCCCAAGGTGCCTCATCAAATATCAATTACAACAGCATCCCAAACGTTCACACAGCTTGAAAGGCGCCAAACTGAAATTCAAACCTTCTAGTCTTTATTCACATGTGTAGGGTTTTAACTAAAAAGCTATGCGTTACGTACTTGCACTGAGTTCTATAACTTTTGCAATACCGCGGCAAATGAACTGAAAATTTGAAAATAAGTAAAGCACACCTATAGCATTGCAATGCACTTATTTTCAGCCAATTCGAGACAGTATAGCCCAAGTTATCATCAGACAAAGTTATACCATCATGTGCACAAGAAAGTGCAGCCTATGAACCCATGCTTGAAAACTTGAATCTGGTGCTATAGTAGGCCGTTTGCAGCGTTTATTGACTCAAACGAAGTCTATAATTGCCTAGTTTAATGCCCATAAGTCTCAAGCCTATCGGATGAAAGATGCGCCCTCCAGCTCAGCATAAGTGCCTATCACCGAAATAGGGCTCATATCCGAAATTAGGTGAATTGACCCTATGCCTACAGGCCGAGAGTAAGGCAAGAAGTCATCGCCTACCACTGCGCTGCAGCCTGCAGCGCTTCAGTCTGCACTGTCATGCTGTGCGCATGCAAATTACTGCCAGTACGGATGTGTACTATCCACTCAATCAGTTTTTGCGTTGACGGCACGTCAAAACACCTGACACCACGAGGCAGGGAAGATTGCCACGCGCTGTGGACATCTCTCTCACCGCCCAGAGCAAATCCATCTCGCAGCAGGCGAGGCATCGATATCCGTCCTGTGACAGCGGCACTCGTCTGACACCATCTTGCCGATGCCACATCAGCACTGACGTCAGGTTGCTGACGGCGGCGGCGGCATTGAGATCTCTGTGCTTATCCGTCGCAGTGGCGGCGACCTGCCAGCTGGACCTGCTCGACGCTTGTCTTTAGGGTTGCACGCAACTGTTGCAAGCAAGCGCTTGCGGTGTTGCTTGGTGCAGGGTCGAAGGTGGACGAGTAGCGCTGCGTGGGTGTTGCTGTGGTTCTCGCTGTTGTTCTTCTGCTGCTGGGATTGTTGTGCTTGTTGTTTCTGTTGTTGTTGTTGTTGTCGTCCTCACTGTTGTGTCCGTCTTCTTGTGGAGAAGACTGGTGCTGGATGAACCAACCAAAGAACCACGTCAGCAACTATGGGCTGGACTACACCACCCCCATCGGCCCAGTAAGCAGAAGGCGTGCGGTAGTGCAATTCAGTATGCTCTCCTTCAGCAGCCAGTTCGCAGACTTCACGATGTAGATCAGGAACTAGCGCATTGGCTTGTTTGCAATGTGTACAAACTTTGTACTCTTAAGAGTTAGATATCGTTACTTGACTTGTTGCACTGGACGAGTAATTACTGTGTGATCTGCTACGTTGCCCAATAGACGTTTGTCACTCTTGCTGGTTCTTGTCTTGTGCATTTGGCATTGATGTTATCAATGTCGTCCACGACAACCATCTGTCTGCAAGAGGAGCCGGTGCGGTTGTGGAAGCGACTGCGCCTGCGGCCGCCACTGCCACTGCGACGCCTCCGCATGCATCTGCTCTGTATGCACCAGGAGTAGGGAGCTCAGCACGTGCACCTGCAGACTCGTCCAGGCGAGTGCTGTCACTGCTGCAGCAGTTGGTGTGAGCTTTATGCAAGTGTGAACTCATGCATGCCCCGCTGCAAAGCAGTTAACCACTGCATTGTTCTGGCTGACATGGTCACGCACAGCAAACACTGCATGTCCGTAGTGCACTCGCATATGCAGCTGTTAGCCCCTTGCCATTGCGTTTATATCGTATGCTGGTGTATGCTGGCGCCAAGGCGCATGTGCTGTGTTGCGTTCAACAATGCAGCTACTCCTGCTGTCTTGCCGGCGCGGGCCGGCTGCAGCATTCATAAGCCATATGCAATGCACTTCAGGGTTGCTACTGCGACACATACAAGTCTGGCCGCAGCTGCCACTGCTCAGCGGACTGCCCGTGCGCATTCTGTGAGAAAACCGCGTCGGACCTTATGATCTGGGCCCTGCATTCGGTGAGTGGTGCCTTACTTCTGATGATTTGGCGTTGCGTGGTAGTTTTCACATGGGTTACACATAGGTTGTTGTGGGTCAAGTGTGAGCGTGTTGTCTGGTGTGTTGTTGTGCATGCTACTGACATGCGGTCTTCTTGCTGGCAGAGTGAGCACATGCGCATGCGCGGCAGTCACATTGGCAAGATGAGGGCCTTAAACTCTGCGGTCACTGAAGCGGTCAAGTGAAACAATGTTACCCACCGCGGTTTCCATTGGGAACAAGTGCATATGCGCTGATGCAGTTCCGCAGCCACGCACATATGTCCCCAGTGGCTAGCGCAGTGGGCGATGCACTATAGACATGATGGTGTCCAACTGTTACCGTGTAGAGGTGGTTGACGCCAATGGTTGACGAGCATTTGCATCAACTGCACCACAGTGGACTCTCAGTAGTACTGAATAATGTATAGAGACAGTGCTTGGTTAATGCGTATATACTCACGGTGCGTGGTCGGTAATGTCAACTCAATAGCTTCTCATCTTGTCCGCCCACATAGAGTGGATGCGCACGCTCGGCTTGCCTGTATGGTTGCCGGGCCAATTCATGCAGTGTACAGGATATTCGCTGTTGTTGTGTATGTCAGTGCCTGTTGTGCAAATACCGTACAATACCGATGGTCTTGCTTCTCGTCATAAAGGCGACATCACAGCAATCAAATCGCTCCGAAGCCAAGACAAACAAACATACTGATCAGGCAAACAGCAACTGTACAAACCTTTTGCCTCCTCAACCAACTTCAGAAATTCTGTATCGCAATTCTTTACACACCTCTTGCACCAGTGACTCTGTTGGCAGAGCACTGGGCAGCCCGCAGTGAACATTTGGCAGCACAATGCGTACAGCTAGCCAAGACACTGGGGACATGGATATCTCTCACAAGCCCTACTTAAACGCACACAACGAGCTGCTATGTGTGTGGATGCAACATCCCAACAAACACTACCAATACTTGGGTATCACTTGGTTGTCCTGCAGCTCGCGCATCTGCCTGAGAAACATCTCGTCCGAGTCCACGCACATTTTATCAAAACCCGCACGCCGAAGCTTGTTTACATTGGCGAACCAGTCGTTCTGCTGACCGAACACAAAGTCCGCAAAGTACCATGTGCCCACATCCGCGTACGCGATCTTGCTCAGGTTGTGTTTCTCAACAATCCTGTCCCATACCGGCTCCTTGTCTGCCATCATCTCCAGTAGCGAAAAGGGCTGAGGGGGAGGCACCTCCATGCCAAAATGCGCCCCAATCTTTGGCCAAACCTATGCAGGGAAAGTTATATCACATTAATGTCATGTGTACAAATTATGCAATGTAATGCATATGACCGTGCTGACACATGTGACAGCAGCTGCGCGTACACACATACGCACATGTAAACTCTGGTGTACATGAGCAGACTTACGCGCACACACGTGCACACGCATCTCACTGTCTCGTCTTACCTCGCACCAACGGAAGACATCTCCATTTGACACGTTGTACGCCTGGTTGGAGCATTGCTCGTGCGTGGACACGTAACAGGCGGCCGAGGACAGCACGTCCACATCAACAACTTCGAGCAGGACATTATAATACGCAGCATCGGTCCCGGGAAACCTGAGAGACACAACACACACAGAATGTTACCGACTGCCACTCAACACAACACCGAACATGCAATCCAACACAACACCAGAACATGCATCACGTACCGGAATGGGAGTCCCATCTCTTTGCATATGGCGGCGTACACCGCTATGCTGGTGGTGAGGTTCATGACCGAACCCTTGCTGAACCCGCACACGGGGTTCGGCCGCAGCGAGGACCAGCTGTACTTCCTCTCGGGCTCCGATGCGTAGTCTTGCATGTCGTAGTAGAAGTTCGGTGCCATTGACCTGTTGAGCTATAAAGCGTTTGGAAAATTCTATGTTGGTGCACGCATGCACAAACAACTGATGCTAGTAAAGTGACGTGTGTGTTCGTGCAAGTCTGCATGTCACTTTGTGTGCACATGTGTGTGGATGCCTGCATGCAGGTGTGGCACTTGAGCCCTTGCCTGGGGTCATCTTCCCGGGCGGGTGTCTTCATTTTGCCGAGGTGAGGGCCTGCAGGCAACCATGCGCATGTGGCCGTTGCAAAGTATAATCATGCGTGATGAAGCGAGTCAGTAGACAACCTGATAGTGCATACGCATGTGCACACGCACGAGTGCAAGCACGTTTGCATGCGTGTGTGCACGTGCGTATGCTTGTGCATGAGAGAATGCACGTGCATGGTCGTGCACGAGTGTGTACAAAGTATGCAATGCGGTGCATGTGTTACGCACATCCACACGCCGCATTACTCATCTCACGCTTCATTACTGATCAAGTGCACATGGTGCGCAATCTCACTCACCATACCACTTTGTCCCTGACATCACAAAGACATGTTGCAGCGACGACGAGCTGTTCTGCACCGCCTCAACAACATTCTTCATCATCCCGAAATTGACCTGCACATTTGCGTCCCCATGCAACACATCAGAGTGCTTCACGATACACAACAAGTGCTACACACATGCAATACTTCACAGACAAATCGTCACCTCAACATCTTTGGGGTGGCTTCCAGTGGCTTGGAAAGCCATGAAGTATATGTGCGTGACGTCGTTCAGCTGACCAAGCTTGCTCTTCACATCATCATCTTTCAACAAGTCCACCTGCGCATGTGGAATCAATCAACAGACACACAATTACATGCATGCACAACTACTTGAGCAACTCTTCCCCTTGCCTGGATGTGTGTGACATTCTTGCAGAAATCCAGCCCCTGCCGTCTGCTTGTACCGTATATCTTGCTCCATCCCCCTGCCTTCTCCATGTGCAGGATGAGGTTGCGCCCCGTGATGCCGGAGGCGCCAGCCACAAGGGCAACCTTCTGGGGCGAAGAGGCGGAGGGCGCCATGTGTACGCCAGCCACCGCCGCCGCTGACGAAGACGCTAAGGAGGACGGCGACAACGACAACACGAACAACGTTGAGGATGAGCGCTATGATGAGAGCAATAACTAAATTCTAAGGCCTGCCCGCAAGCGGATACCTGCGGGGAACGAGATTGTCGATATCGGAGAGTGACGTAGTTGATTATCAAGTATTATCAAGTATTCACTGGCAAACGCTGTGACGTCTCCCGGACGTTGTAGTACAAACTTTGTACTAAGGGGTGCACAGGTCACAGTCAAAGACTAAGCATGCATGTTCCGTGTTATGAAGTTAACAATTTGCAAGGTATGCAAGCTGCTGCCACCGTCGCCTCTGCCGAGCTGCAGCCGCCGGCATGCTTGCATGCATCGCTGCCTGCGGCGCCCGCGACGGCGCTGGCCACTAAGTCTACAACATAATCCAGCTATCTCATCTCAGGCTTGGTTAACGGCAATTGCAAGTGTGCTAGGCCCCCCCTGTTGTGACAAGCTTGCACAATAACATTCTTGCACAACAAGGTTCCTTTTCGCCTACAAAGTGAGCATTTGTTGCTGTTTTGATGACGCATCGCACGCCCTGCGCTGTTGCCAAACACGGCTGTGTACTCAGCGCATCAGTGCCACACCCTGGAGAGAACCAGGTGTCATGCGCATAGTTTCAGTGAGTTACAAATTTCGAGAGGACTTGCTGCAAGCTATTATGCATTAGTCAGCCATGCTATGTAGTGTATGTCTTCGGTTACAACGCGCCGTCTGTACACTAGGCAGCCAATGAGGCTGCTGCCGAAGAAAAAGGGACCATGCAAACCTTTTTCACTTCTGTCGGCTGGCAATGTAATCAGCGAGCGCGATAAGCGGCGCTGCCTTCAAAGGCTCGTAAGATGCCAGCTGCGCTTTCGCATCGCTAATCAGCTCATGCGCAATCTCTCTCGATCGTTCCAGTCCCAACAAGCTGCGAGGCAACACAAGCATTGATAAAACATAGAGATCGCATGGACTACATCGGCAGAAACAACCACGACGTTGGGTTATATGTTTGTGTGACGTGGTAAGCGTGCAGCTGCATAACACCTGCAAGTTTAGTAATGTACCTGGGGTACGTTGCCTTGTTCTGCGCAATATCCTTGCCAGCTGTCTTGCCAAGCTCCTCTGTAGACTTGGTGACGTCCAAAATGTCATCAATCACCTGCCATACACACGTACATAAGCATGGCACACTACCACTACCACTGCTGGCTGCACTATGCATGCACCTTGCCGTTGAAACAATTTGCTGCACCATAGCAAGTAGTTCCCGTGTATGCATCTGCGACCTCACCTGGAATGCAAGGCCGATGCACTTGGCGTATTTCCTCAGGCGCTCAATGTCAATGTCTGAGGCTCCACCCGCAATGGCCCCACCCACAACAGAAGCCTCGAGCAGCGCCGCGGTCTTGTGCTCGTGGATGTACTGAAGAGTCTCCACGCCAACGCTCGGGTCTCCTTCAGAAGCAAGGTCAACCACCTACGTGCGACAATGCAATCAGCACAGCTCTGAGTTTGAGAGGTCACACACATGCATGCATGCACACGCGCGCACATGTGACAGCCAAAAGAAATACGACCATGTACAACTACAGTCCCAAAGTAAGCGATGGGTGTGCACACCTGCCCTGCAACAAGTCCCTGGCTACCCACAGCCTTCCCCAACTCGACAATGACACGCACGACTCGCTCCGCCGCCACGCCCTTTGTCTCGCGTGCGGGATGCTCAAAGGCCAGTGACAGCAACGCGTCGCCGGCAAGGATGGCCATGGCATCGCCATAAACCTGTTCAATGACTTTTGGGTGAGTAAAGTGCAGATTGGTATAAGTAGGTGTCGTGTGGTACCTTGTGGTTGGTGGGTTGGCCGCGGCGGAAGTCGTCATTGTCCATTGAGGGAAGGTCGTCATGTATCAACGACATGCAGTGGATCATCTCGACCGCGCATGCTGTTGGCATAGCCTGCACAACAGTTCACGCACAATGCTTACGCCACAGCACACAACAACATTGTAAGCGAACATTCCATGCATTGCTGTCTCTGCTGCAATGTGCTGACAATGTACAATGCAGCCCTGCTCGTTCTTTTTGGACATAGCGATGTACCTGATCTTGGGTTCCGCCAACAAGTTCGCTAGCTGCAATGCACAACATTGGCCTGATTCGCTTGCCGTCTGCCAGCAAGCTGTACCTCATGGACTCGTGCACCTTCTCTGGGTACTGCACACATATATACGAGTGTCCTGTCATGAGGTGCATGCTGTTCAACCAAAGATGAACTGTACGTCGAAGGAGTACCTGCAAAGGCACAGCTTCATCTAGTGCTCGCTGAACAGCGGTGGCCTGCTTCTGCATGTATTGCTTGAAGTCAAACCCTGCTCAATTGCCAAAACAGAAACTGTCAAGTGGCACCTACAGCTACGTTGGTCGAGCTTTCAACCAGTTTTGAAGCAGATTGTTGCACAAGAAATACCTGCAGCATCTGGCTTTGCTTGTGGCGCATCCTCTGTCAACACTTGCTGGGCTCGCACACTGTGACAACAATGACATCACCACGGACGACAAGCACATGACACAAAATCAGCAGGACTGAGTCTCACGCACATTGAAACGTCATGCACTGCCAACGTGTATATTGCCAGCATGTGTTGTAACATACTGTGGGCCACTCTGCATGACAGCCATACTGCTTGTGGTCAAAATGACATGGTCGATATCATGGCGTTCTTTGGATGCAATCAGTTCCAGGTTTACACAGAAATGTGTGCATTGCACTTGAAAGCTTACGCCACGCATGCAATCCAACCTTGCAGTCAGTAGGCAAAGCTGCAAATTTTCTATTGCAGTAACGCCACAAGGAGTGTCAAACTCCCTGATACAGCAGAGTAATACTGTGGATGTCGGCATGTTGCACAGAAGGTCCAATAGACCGAAGCGCATTGTGTAGCCCAGGCCAGGTTTGAATGAGCTACAACCTTGGCACAGGGTAAGCAGGCAGCAGTGCATTGCCAGTTCCATTTAAGCATTTCAGCTCTCCTGTCTTACCCGACACAGCGTCTGGCAGAGGCCTGCCACCTGATGGCAGTGCTACGCAGCTGCTGCGTCCCTCCCAACCGCACGCCCAAGCTTCTGCAGCCGCTGCTGCTTGCAGCCGCCGCCGCCCGCAGCGGCGCCGCCTCCAGCGCTCCCAACGCGTGCGAGCAAGCCGCCATCCCAGACATTGTCACAAGCTCCGTCACCACACGACGTCTAGCAACAGTGACAATGACCACCACGACGGCCACAACGCCACTGCGGCGGCGGCGGCAGAGGCAAGCGCCACCTGGCAGAGCCTTCTGATTGGATAAGCAAAACGACGGCAGAGTTTATCCAGCATCCGGTTCGAGATTGCGGGTTTTAGGCCTACTTTGTTCGTCGACCTGAGTTCACACGATCCGGTCTAGGAAGCCAAGGTTCGCGTCTAGTCGTTGGGTTTCGACCCCAATTGCCTGTCACTGCTGTTGTTCATGCACCACTTCACCAGTGGTGACTGTTGTTCATTCACCAGTGGCAAGTGAACAACGCTGGTGAATCCTCAGCGTTATTCATTCCCGCCAACGCCGCTATTGCTGTGGTTGTCGGCGACGGAGACGGCGGTGTCGTTGGGGCGGGCAGGGGCGTGGTGTTGCAGTTTGGAGGTGTTGTCGTGAGCTAAAGTACAAGAAGTCCTGCGGCACTTTCGTGACGAAAGGAGGCCTCATATCAGGCAACTTGGACGGAAGGGACTGAGCCTGTGTTCAGCAAGTCTAGGACTGGCTTGCTTGTGCAATGCCTGCGGTTGAGCAAGGTTTACTTACCAGCTCAACCAGCGTTTATAGAGCTTTCGCCATGTTAGTGCCGATGCACATGACAGCGTTGCACGGCGAACATGATACTAGGTGACTCTGCTGAGCTTGTGAAACCTTGGCTGTGCTCGTAGTTTAGGTTGCAGCAGCTCAGTGTTTTGTCATTGTGGACAGACAAACGGTGGGGTGGCTATATTGCTTGAAGTACGTGTAATATAGCGATATCCTGGCTCGAGGAAATGCTTAGCTGATAAGAACTGGCAATGACGAGGCATGCACAGCCCGCCTCCAGCATGGCGTGGAGGAGAGGATCCATTGTTGAAGTTTTTGCCAATGAGGAAGGGTTTTATGGGAGTTGGGCCACTGCAAAGGTATGTGTGTGTGTGTGCATGCGTTGTGTGTGCGAACTTGCATTGCAAGCATTGGCGTTGGCTAGCTTGCACGGCACAGGCTCCTCTCGCGCCCAAACACAAGTCAGTGTTCGTATCAGAACACACATGCAAATAATTGGCATTGCCAAAGACGCGAGACGAGGAACGGCTAGTTCAATGTTGTGGCTAGATTCCACAGTCCCATATTGTACAAGAGAGCAGCCTGTTGTTGTTGTAGGCTTGGGAAAGTTACAATTGGGTCATCTCTTTGCATGCGGGACATCAATTAGCCAGTAGTATGCCTCGCACAACCTTGCTAGAGAGATCTGCTTTTGTGTCGGTGCAAGTGTACACAGCCGCCTTGACATGCAAAGTATGCAGGTACAGTCAATATTTCCAGGCGCAATCCAAGTAGAATACCGCGACTTCCTGTCAGATGCAGACCCAGCCAACAAACTCGTTGGCATGGTACAGCTTTGTAAACCGACAGCTGCTCAAGTGGTGAGTACAATGGCACGATTTAAAATTATCAAACTACCACATTGCATTGGGGAAAATCACTGCAAGTCTTTTGTAGAAGTTGGCGTACAAACAAGTTGTGACTCTCTTAGGGGGCTCTTGTTCGTCCGAACACATTGCCTGTGCGTCCCAAAAGGGAGCCTGAGAGGGAGCGCGTGGCCACTTTGGATGTAGAGGTTGGCAGTTGGGTCGAGTACTTGTGGCGGGATGTCTGGTGGGAAGCTATTGTCCTGCGAGCACCGCGGCATGCCGATGACACTGCGTTGCTCTTCTTTGCCACGGGCATTGGTAGGTTGACAGTGTTGCCATAACATAGATATCATCGTGGATACTGATGCGCGTACGCATGTGTATGGATGTGGAGTTGTCTATAGAGGCGGAACTGTGTGTGCGTGATGCTTGTGCCCAAGTGCATGCTTGTGTGTCACATTTTGTGTCTATATGTGATTATGTGTTTTGTTATGATTGTGTGTGTGCATGTCCAACACCGGCTTTCTTACTACCAGGCGATGTGCTGGAGTCTCCACTCAATCTGCTGCGCCCAGGAAGGCAATGGGTTGATAATAAATGGGTTCAAGCGCCGAGGGTATGTAGCCGATTGGACCCCATGGCACTTGGAGCTTGCATGCTCAAAGCGTTGGTGTTTGCAGGCCTTCAAGCTTATTCACTTATTCAGAATTCAATAATATGTTGCTTGCATAGGTTGAAGGTTCTGAATTCAGGAACCGCTGCAGTCTGTGCAACATTGTCGCTGGTGAATATCCAGGTACTGTGCAACCGGAAGCCTGGGAAGGGCTTGAAAATGGTTTTACCTTTTGACTCAACGTTGCCCTGTCTTGCGCAACAGGTGTCTTGAATGAGGTTGACTTGGCGGGGCCATTTTACCTACCAGAAAGCAACCGCCTGATTTGGTTGCATGATGAATGCATACTGTACAGCACATACTCTCGGCAGCCCGTTCATCAGCTCATTCGCGGTGACGTGGATGCGCTGGAGATAGGCACACTTCTGCGACGCGTCGAGCGTGTGGTAAGATGGGGTTGGATGGTGTCGTGGTGACCCAGGGTGATGACGTAACAATCATGACCAGAGTCATTGTTTCATTCATAACACATTTTCTGCAGGAATGCACGTATTGCCATCGGCAGAGCGCCTCCGTTAAGTGCGCTGGGCGCGGCTGCAATGCCATCTATCATTGGCCATGCGCGTGGAATGATCCCGACTGCGCAATTGAAACGAACGTGAACACTGTTGCGTGCAGTCGCCACCAATCCCTGATTCAACATGTAAGGTCACTATGTGTGTCTGTATGCGTGCCTGCCTGCCTGCCTGTGTATACGTCTGCGTGCATGTGCGTGTGTGCGCGCGTCCCTCTGGCAAAGCAAGCGACCTTGTAATCGGTAGCCTGTTTGCAGCCATTGCAGAAGGATAAGGTCTCAAAACCTGCAACACCCAAGAAGAAATTAGCCAAGAGGGTACAGTGTCGCTAAACAGGATGACACTGCCTTCACCACTGCATTGTGCATCATGTTGTCGCTGCCCACTGTGGTGACATATGGATGTACTGTTGATGTGTCTTAGTCTTATGCAGCCGTGCCCGCAAGAAGTTAGAGCCCGAACCGAGGTCTCAGCACAGAAGAAGAGAAAGCATGAAACAGAAGAGGTGATTACGCACATGCATGTTGTATGCACCTGCGTGTTGCTCGCATGCCAGGTGTTGACATTATACAGCTGAATCACACAAGTCACAGTCTCTTGCTGCAACAGGCAGCAAAGCGCAGCCCATCACCCGGCAATTCTGCACAGCGAGTAACACGAAGCATGGTGGAGTCAATAGCCATTGATTGTGAGCATGACTTGGAGCTACCTGATATGGACACGCGCGTGGTCTCGCATGCAGCTGCGCAGAGCTCCATTCGATTGGCCACGGAAGAGTTGGCGGACGTGAACAATGTCACCAAGTGCTTCAGCTTCGATGATTCAGGTTTGCTACTGCTCGACGGTGGTCTTTGGCATCCACATTTATATCCTCATGTTGTGACAAAGACAACCCCATCATTTGTCATGCCTGAGTTGTTTAGCGGTCAGTGTAACATATCAGTTGACAATTCAGAACAGCACCTTAGTGCACTAGCGGTTAGCGGCACCAGATTGCAGCAAACCATAAGTCAAACAAAACTGCAGAGACTATCTGAACAGCATGAGTGTTGAGACTTGACACAAAATCTGCAGTGAGTTTGCATGGTAACAGTTTGCGGATGCGTGCAGCGGTTCAGTGACGTGCTTGGCTACCATTCAAGCATGTAAGCACAGATTGGTGGTGACGCTCATGTTTCCGTCTGTGGTATGTCAGATGATGATGCAAAGGTGAAGAGCTCTACGCCTCAGAAAAGCAGTCCCTCGTCTGACTCCTTCCGATGGGATGAGCAGTTGTTGTTGACTGCCGCACACAGCCTCAAACTTCTACAGTGTCAGGTCTGTGATCAACCTCAGCGCTCATTGCTGTGTTTGGATGAGTTGGTTGTAAAACCTTTTTGCTTTATTGACTTGACACCATCTCGTGCAGCAGTTACTGCTGCCTGCATTGGTGCAGCTGTGCCACCTTTATGAGCCATGTAGAGAGAAAGCTTGCAAGCTTGGCAACCCAACTATCCCCGTCCTGGTAAGCACGTGTGCGCTGCGTGAGTGACTCGTTGGGCTTGCGACGCATCATGTTGCAACATAGCAACACGTTATTGTGGACGCTTGCAGATACTCAGATCAGTAGGCTCAGATGTCTTTGACAATAATGTGTTAAAGGTTCTCAACATAGTGCAGCAAATATTGCTGCAGATTCTCATGTATGACTAACTTTTGACCTTTTGCACTGTGTCAGGCGTGTATAACAGCGCAGATGTACGAGTTAAACATGCCACATTGCAAGGCTGCAACATTGTGCGGAGTTAGTCTTGCCGAGTTTGAGGTCGAATACAAGCGCGTATCAGACAAATTGCGAGATGGATTGTAGTTGTTATCCATGATGAATGCATGGGTTTACTTCCGTAGAGACGTAATCGCAACTTGTACACTGATCAGCAATGGAGACACTGTAACTTGGCAGCATGCGCATGCTGCCTTGTCTTGTGCTCCTTGTCGAGTAAGGCGTAGTCAGTAATACGTCAGCTGTCAGTACACACATACAGCCTCATGCGTCATTATTGCGTCCTGCTGCTGTATCGGCACCGGCGTCGGTCACCACCGCTGCTGCTGCCATTGCTAGTACAAGGTTGCACTACGCTTAGCCCTGTGGCATATACAATTGTCTCGCGCATATCCTGTACATCCCTCCTTTTGTATGGTGTCCCTCCACTTTGTGCTACTCTACTACACCTCCCCCTTTGCCTCTATTCACGATGGCACGCACATGCAGAGCGATATCGTTGGCGGCGGCGGCGGTGGTCGTTGTCGTGATCATGGTCAGCGTGCGTAGCTAGGTCTTTGCGCAGGAGTGTGGTGATTGCGGGTGGCTTGGGCTTGTGTCTATTGTGAGGTTGTGCGGGTGTGACATTTACGGGATGAGGCATATGTGAGACATGTGGCTCCCCCTGTAGCAGCGAAAGACGCTGCCATAGGCTAGTGATTAAGGCACCAATGTCGTAGTGGTAACGAAGCTGAGCAGCCCAGGTTCGAAACTCATGAGGCATTCGAACCTGAGGCAAACATTGGCAAATCAATGGCTGAAAGCGCCGCGCGGGCTCTCAAACCGTTGGAGCGGCGATAATTCTTGACCTGCGACTATCTGAGCGATCGCAGGCTTGCCCGATAATTCGCTGTCGACGCGCAGCAACGAGGGTCTGATCCCATGGGGACGGGGACGAGGGTCAGGCGTGCAACTTGCCGGTCGCAATTAGGTCGCGGCGAGCTCGATAGGTAACGTGGGCAACACGTGGCGACGACAATGCGTAAAAGGTTGTGAGACATGTAATATGTATGGGATGGGGGATATATATATATATATATATATATATGATACTTGTGACTCCCCCTATGGCAGCGACTTTTGCTGCCATAGCCTCGTGATTGAAGGCTCCAATGTTTCAGCAGGGGAGAAGAGCAATAAGACAGGGCGCGCAGGTCGCAGCTTCAGCAATTGATCTGCCTCACGCTAACACAATAGGAGACATGCACAGAAAGCACCGGCGGTGTTCCACAGAGCTCGTCTCGTGCTTGGTGGTTGAGGGCGCCGATGTGACAGTGGAGGAAAAGAGCTATAAACCAGGGCGCGCAGGTCGCAGCTTTAGCAATTCCTTTGCCTCATGCTGACACTTTACTAAGAGCCTCGCGTGGAAACCACTGATGGCGGTGTTCCACAGAACTCGTCCCGTGCTTGTACCTTGCTGTGCCATTGGAAAAGGCACAGCAAGGCAAAGACAACGGCACAAAAGATGACGACAGTTAGAAAGCATCATGGTTTATTGGAGCATATTAACAAGAGGTTCACCGCTGTTGAAAACACTATCTTTACATTAGTAGTTGATAAAGCTGTGTGGTTGAAGCAGCTTTGTTACCTTTCTTTATAGCTAAAGTGAAAAATTACATGACGGCAAAGTCCCTCGATCGCCTGTTCACTGTGCGCAAGCAATGTCATGACAATGCAATTTCATTGGAGCACTTTGGTGAACTCCGGTGCAGCGGAGAAGGGCTCCTTTGTAAATAGGCCGATCAAATTTGAAAGCTATCTTCAAAAGGTTTGCGGACTCTCTATTCATCGCAATGAATATGGCAAAGAGTACAACTTGAAGTGCGGACCCCAAAGTGAGGCAACCATGTAATTGCATCTTTTCACCTTTAACACAGGTGTTCAGAAAACGCTACAAGGTCCTCTTTATGTTGCGATTAAAATAAGGTTAAATGAGAGCTTGTAGCTAAAGCGCGGTGGCCCACATCAGTGATGGCCTCCTCGAAACGTTGCAAATCTAGCATGTGTTGAAGCTGCTTGTGGCCTTTATTAACATATAAATGATCTGGAAGCTTGTAAGGCACACGCGGTTGCCTCACTTTGGGGTCCTCACTTCGTCGCAAATTGTTTCCCCTGCCGGCCGATGAGATATTGGCAACGGCCGTGCACCTGAAGATATTCAATTTGACTGTCGTACCTCAGTCCACCTGTAATGTTGATACAGAGACCTGAGTATAACGGCCGTCACCATCAGTCGGCGGCCGTTTTGATAAAGGGACTAACCTAGACTAACAGGTACCTGTTGAATACCCATCAGTCAAGCAAAGGGGACTTGACCTAACTAACCGGTACCTAACAATTAAGTACCGGCGACTGTACCTCGAAGGTACCCAACTAACAGGTACCTTTGGGGTACCTTATGTTACCTTCAAGGTACCTGACGTCACTGTCCCCAATACCTATCGGTACCATTCAGTCACGAGCAGGTACTGCATGTGATTGTCGTCGACTGTGAGAGACGGCGAGTCACATTTATATAATATAATGTCTTAACTTGACTGATTCACAAATGTAAAATATAATATAATAATAATAAACATATAACTCGATAATAATAAACATTGTAACATGTTACTACGCTACAATGTAAACTACATTGAGCTACTACTACTACTACTACATTGAGCTACTACTACTACTACCCTATATACTCTACCCTTATACTCAGCCGCCGCTCCTCCACTCTCCACTCCTCCGCGCCTGCGCCGCCGCTCCTCCTCCGCTTGGCCTGGTCGGCAAGAAGGGCGTCAACACAACGGCATCATACACACACATACAAAGAAACTCACCTACCATGCCGCCACCGCCGCACCCTGGCCTGGCCTGACCTGGCCTGTAAGAAGGGCGGGTTGTGCTGTTGCACTTAACATAACGCCATCATGCACATGCAACTCAACTACTCGGTGTACACACATATACACAAACTCACCAACCGCCGCCGCCGCCGCCAACGCCACCACCGCCGTCGCCGCCGCCACCGCCGCACAACTGTCCTCGTAAATGAAGCCGTTCAGCGTTTGAAATGCTGCTGCGTTTTAAACGCTCAACGTCTTCAAGTTCAATGGTACGGTCGTACCATTAAAATGGTACGACAGCACCGTTCCACCATTGAATGATGAGTACCGTATAGGGTACTTTGATGGGACTGTTGTACCATCGCAATGGTACTATTGTTCCATTAAGTGTGCCGAGTATAACTAACCGGACTAACAGGTACTCGCCGCCATCGTTCGTCCCTCTTAGGAGACTTGGTTGAGATTGAATGGTCACTTGCTTGCCAATATAGGTTAGTCGCCGGCGCGGCTTATGTACGGCCGACGGCCGGCCGCGGGTCAACTCCAACTCACCGGTATCGACCGCCGCCATTAGGGGCCTGAATATACACTTAATTGCCATTACAGGTAGGTCGCCGTTACGGAAGAAGTATGACCGGCGGTCGGCCGTCAAAATATGTTGATGTCACGTCATCACTGGTAGGCAACAGTCCACTGTACTGTACGATCGGGGGTCGGCAATTACTTATTGTCCACAATACGCACCGGCATTTATTTATTCAGTCCCTCTGCGGCCCAAGTCGTTAGGTCCGTTAGGGTCAGATAGGGTCAGGCATCCAACAGTCCCTCAGTCTCTCGTCAGTCACCGTGTAAAATTTGCGACGTGTGTGCCTAGTCTGCTTGCTGCTTGTGGTGCTACTTGTTGTGGCTAGTTGACTTTTTTGCTCTATGCCTTATACATTATGCATGCACACAATGGTTTGTAATTGAAGTAGTGAATTATACCACTCATCAAGTTTGTAACGGCCCTTCTAGAGCGCTTTTTTGTTATTCTGTCCGGCTATTTATTCAGCAGCTCTTATCCTCTCATTGACATTATGTGCTATAAGATATTGTGCGATGAATGATTTAAACACACGATCGATGAAAGCGCACTCGCTGCAATTGATAAGTTAAGGCAATGCAAACATCTCCATAACACCCGTGCTTAAGAGAGGCCTTAACAAAGCAACAATACCAGTACATTGACCAGTGCCCGTTATAGAGATTCTATGGCATTGCAATAGTGTGCTTGCTGGTTGCTTAGTACATCTGAAGCTTGACGCGTGGCATGCTGCATAAATGGTATACTTAGCATGTGCCAAGTATAGTTGCAAAATTTCAATTCAGGCAAAGTATGCTAAAAATGAGCAAGGTTTATTCATAAACACATATGTAATGCGATACTTACACTCTTGAGCCAAAATTCAAGTTTAATGTAATGCGTTACTTACACTCACATTGTGCATGTTGAAAAGCACGATTATTATGCTATCGGAGTTATGAAGTTACGGTTTGCATAAGGTGTTGAATTTGTGTATGACGTTGTTAACACTATCATTGAGAGGTTGATTGCATAAAGTGTTTATGACAAAAAGTAGACAACTAGTCTACTCTTTTTGTACGTTTTGTATGCCCGCCGGTGGCAGACAAGAGGTAAAGCCTTGAGCTTGATCATAAAATAGAATGCTTGCACGCCAAGTACTTGTAAACATGAAACATGTGCTTTAACTCTCAACTCCTCTACCTATGGCTTTTTCACGTTATCAGCACTTGCCGCGCGCACTTCAACTTTTAACATCATGTTGATCTGCTGCGTTCATCCTCTTTCTCTGCACAACACATAGGTTCAAGAGTGATTCATCCCGCAGCTATATTGTGTGTGGTAGGGTAAGGAAGAGTTCAAGTGGCAACGAGTACGTGGCAAATTATGCAGTGCCGTGTGCTCACTCTTAATACTCGCATCATCTTGTGTGCGTACACATGTGCTTTGTGGCGTTCTTAAGTTGCAAGATGCGCACAATGCTTGATTTGTTGATGAAATGAGTTGGTTACGAGTCACTCTTTAAGGGGATTGTTGTGTTTGTACATGGGTTGCTTGTATGCTCAGTGGTGACTGCGTGCGGGAGTGACATGTGTGCTCGCATACACATTCTGCATGCTATGGCAATCTCAACTACTATGCCTACAACATGCTGCACAATGGTTTTATTTATAGCACTTGTGGACCAACCACAACTGCAATATTCAATTCAAGAGCCTATCGTGGGATCTACCATAAACCCAATCATTTGTCAACGAACTAGGCACATCAACCTTGGTAATTAATCACCTTCCCTGTATAGCGCTTGTTTAGAGTCTAGTTAACTGCAACTGTCATGCATGCATGCATGTATGAGAGGGGGCAATAGTGATATGGATAGGGGATATGGGTGGGTGGTAGGTAGTTGGAGATGGCATGCAGGCGCATGCCTTAAGCTTAGCCCGCTGGTCAAGTTGGTGAGGGGTTGTGGCATTGCATGTTCACGCAGTTCTGCATGTGCGAGTTCCTCCGTGCATCTTCTGTATACCATGTTGTGATCCTTTGCATCCGCAACACATTGTTGGTAGAGTAGGTAGTAAAGTGAGCTAGTGACAGTAGGCCGGTGGTCTATATGAACGGTGTGGACTGCATGTGGACATGATGCTGAGTCCATTGCATGTGTCGTGCATATGCATACGTATTGCGTAATTTTTGTATACGGCCCGTTTACACCATGGGCACATGGAAGATTTTTGCCGCTATGTCTCACTTTGTTGAGGTTTATTTTTGACTCAATACGGCCCCATCACATAACGACAACATGGCATGATGACCCACCGACAACCGCCGCCACAAATGTGTAATGCCTGTCTGGTAAGTGTAGCATAGTGTCAGACCAAACCAACTCCGCACATGACTAAGGTGCAGAGTCCCAACCCAGCAACTACCCTCGATCATTATTGCAAGCAATAAGCAATGGTATTTATTTACAGCAACACTACCGTTCAGCAACAAAACTGCCACACCACTCCTGCACACTACCACAACTAAGCCTGCTGGAACCCATCGTCGCCAGCGCCAGTCAGCATGTTGATAGTGTTCCTCAATTCTCGCACAAAGGTATCAATCTCTTCTTTAGTGTTGTAAAAGTATAAGCTTGCGCGCGCGCTGGAAGAGATGTTCAGGTACCGATGGAGCGGTTGCGTGCAATGGTGACCGGACCTGATGGCAATAAACTGCACAACAAGCCAACTCAACGTTACTCATTCACTCAACATCATGGCCTTCACTGTGTACGTATCGTATATAGACACAAAATGAAAGCCATCAACTCACCGACAAGTCCAAAAACGTTGAGATGTCTGTGGGGTGCAACCCCTCCACATTGAAAGCTGTAAGCGCAGCCCTCCCCGTACCATCCGCAGCAGGCTTCGGACCAAATATGCGCACCTTGGGAACTTGAGACAGCTGCTCATACAAATACAGCCCAAGCTCCTCCTGGAAACAGCAGTAGTGAGCAACTCGTAAAACTTCATGATGTCGTTAAGCAGCAGGTGTACCAGGCAAGGCTTGGAGCATACCTCCAATGCATGAACCCGATCCATGCCCAATGACGACAAGTAATCGCAGGCGGCGCCCAGAGCTATGGCTTCACCAATAGCTGGAGTACCGGCCTCAAACCTGGAAACAATGTCAGCTCAGATGGTTCTACTTGCATGCGCAGATAGACACCCAAATTCAAGGGCAATCAAGATATACACGGACAACTACAATAACGCACCTTGAAGGCGGTTCTGCATACGTGGAGTGATCAAGAAAGACATCTGCAATCATCTCACCCCCGCCCATAAATGGAGGCATGCCCCGCAGGACATCCAATTTTCCGTAAAGGAAGCCTATGCCAGTGGGAGCACACATTTTGTGCCCTGAAGCCACAAGCCAATCGCAATCGATCGCCTGCGCAGAGACTGACTTGATGCAACAAACTGTGTTGAAAGAAGTACAACTCGCCAGAGAGTTGCTGTGGAAGTCAGAGATGGTGGGAACACAATACCTGCACATCAACCGGCATGTGCGGAACAGTCTGGCAAGCATCTACCAACACCCGTGCGCCTTTGGCATGTGCAAGCTGGACAACCTCTTCCACCGGGTTAAAGCAGCCTGCACGAGCAACACAATCATTGACAGTCAGCTGCATAACACAACCTTCATTGCAGCGCTTGGTGCTGTTTGGTGGAAGACTTACCTAATGTATTTGAAACCCACACCAACGACACCAGCTTTGTCCTGTCGGACAGTAGTGACCTGAACTCTTCCATGTTCAAAGTCTCTTCAGGTGTCAAACCCACAAACTTGACAACGGCACCAGTCTGTTGCGACAGAATTTGCCATGGGACGATATTGCTGTGATGCTCCATCACGGACAGTATTATCTGCCACGCATACGCTGTCCTTTCACATCAGGCTATAACACAACACAGCACCGTACGACACGCACTGCTGTGAGACGAACCTCATCACCAGGTTTCAAGTTCTTCAAGCCCCAGCTGTAGGCCACCAAGTTAATGGCTTCGCTGGCATTCCGTGTGAAGACAATCTCACGATCGCTCGCGGCGTTCACAAACTTGGCAATTTTCACACGCGCCTCCTCATAAGCGGTGGTGGCTTTTGCACTAACAACACGACAGTTAACACTGGCTAGTATCAAGTACTAACAACAGTGCATAGCACGCGCTCCTATATTGCAAGCAAACCTAGCATACAATGTCTGCGTTGTTGTTGCTCTGATAGCACAACCCTTGCACCCGGTAATCTTCATGCATAAATGCATGTAATAAAAAGGTACTGTTGCAATGTGAAACACACACACACGGCTGAAAGACAAGCATATATATGAGGGCACCTTAGCGTGTGCACCCCGCGATGGACATTGCTGTTGAAACCCTCGTAGTAGGCTGTAAGCGCGTCAAGCACAGCCTTAGGCTTCTGTGATGTTGCGGCGCTGTCTAGGTATACAAGCGGGACGCCAAAGTCATTTTCCTGCACAAAATGAGTTATACCAATGAGCAATTTTCCTTACCTTTACTTGTGCAGCATGGCTTACACTACCGCTATAACCAGGCAAAACATTAAGACAGCATGCACGCAGTGCTTGCACATGCAGCCGGATGCTTTATGAATGCTTTGCAAGAAACACATTGTGACAAGACTCTTACCGAAATAAACGACCTACCCTCTGTATCCTGCAAATCAACCAGCGGTATCCTGCTGACATGCAAAGCATACTACTGTATAGGCGACGGTTTACAGATCTGTTACTATGCCAACAACGCTCCATCGGAAAAATGAACAACAGCCAAATAATCGACCACTAAACCAACCAGTGAAGCAACTACCTTCACTGAAGCTCAAGTACCAAGTTGTGTGCACTCAGGGTCAAAAATGTTAAACCAGGACCATACTCTCAAAGTTTCACCACAGTACGCTTGAACATGCAATCCCTACCCTCACCTGGTGCAAGATAGGAAAGTCCTGGCGCAGCGCCTCAGGCGAGAGCTTGCCAGACACTTCAGGAGAAGCAGTAGAGGCCTGGCTCTGCTTCTCAGCAACTTGAGAAGCGGATACTGAGGCGGCGGCAGACACTCCTCGCTGCGCCGCTGGCAACCGCACAGCAACCCCTCTACTGCTGGTCCTCCTCCTCCCACTCCTGCCTGGCAACGACGCTCGTGCAACCTGCCAGACTCCCTCACCATCGACTACTCCCGCAGCTACCCTGTTACCTACCCGAAACCCCGCGACCGCCGCCGAAGACCCGGAGGACCCCGCCACCGCCACCGCCACCATCGCCGCCGCCATGACTGCCACGATCGCACTCTGAGCAGAAGTTTACCTGATAAAGACTGTCATATATGCCAATAACCGGACCATCTGGACCAATGGAAGCAGGAAGCCCAGTGCCCAAAACGCTCTTGATGATATCCGTTGTAACGCTGCTAGTGTGGCACTGCAGTGGCACGGCAGTCTAGACCAGCCTCACGAGCAGTCACAGTGCTGCTGTGCGCAGCCGCGTGTTATATGCAGGCCTAGGCCTAGCGACAAAAACACAATGTGACAAGCACTGCTTGTCAGCGACGGTGGCGGCGGCCAGGTGGTTAGGGTGCAAGCTTGTCGATCTGTTCGAGCTTGTTTTACTTGTTGCTGTAGCTGAAGCTGTCTTCTGAAGTGGTGGTGTGAGACGGCATTGCTGCTGAGGGCAGGTCAGCTAAGCACAAGCAGGACAGAAAGGTGTCAGGAAGGTGCTCAGTTTGCAATCGATCTGGAGGTGGGCCGGGACCCAGATCCGCCTTTAGGGAGTTGAGGCGCAATGGCAACGAAGAAGGTGAGCTTGATCTGCTGTCATATACTGAGGACATGGTTTGTTAGCAAGCCCGTGTCTGACCTGGCACGCAGTGCATGCTTTACAGCACGAGCATAACAGAAGAAGATCTGATTTGCTTTGGCTCTGCCATACTGCAGTTGCTGTGTTGTTGTGCACTATTGTGTAGAGCTGGGATGGTGTGTTGCGCTCAGTCGACAAGTATTCTGTTGTGTGATCTGCTCTCTGTTCAGTTGCCCAAAGCGCTTGCGGCAGTGAGCTCTATCGGCGGCATCAACGTGGTGGAGGTGGAGGAGCATCACCGCAAGCGCGCCTGGTTCATATACGGCCTACTGCTCGTCGCCTTCGTAGCCTACTGCGCTTACCTTGTTGTTCAGGTAAGGAGCCCTTATGTTCAACAAACTGCAGCTCACTGTAAAGCATGTTGAGCTTACATGACACAGTGCCATGCTTAACGATGGTTGCGCTACATGAAGTCTGCAGTTCAGTGTTGCTTACCTGCTGCGCACTATAAGAGCACACAATAACAGTAGTGCTCTTGCAGTTGATTAGTGATTACAAGGACCCCTCCGTGACCATTACATTTAACATCCCAAGGGAGGAGGCGATTACCCTGCCTAGCGTTCTGCTGTGCTCATACGGAAAGGCAAGCATGTTGGGTCTTAATGGTCATTGCAAGCAGGAGATATTGGACACATATCAACCATGCTCGTGCACAGATTGCTGTGGACACCAGTACCATCTTTCCGCGGTTCTTCCCAAGAACGGCTACACAACCCGGACTTGACAAAGGCGCGTGTGAGCCCGCCAGCATGTACCCTGGACCTCCCTTCAAACCAGAAGCCAATCTTGTGCAGGTCAGCCAAACCTCACTCATTCACTGTATGTGCATACTTGTTACTTCATTGTGAGGCTCACACAAGGCACGCGCGAACAGGTGGATGAGCATGCATGGGTGCGTGTATAGTGACATGCATGCGTGCGTGTGTGTCAGTATGTACATGCACAGACGGACAGACGTGCACAGATGTGTAGCAGCACACACACGCACACGCAAGCACACACGCACACACACGCGCTTCAACAGTGCATAAGCTGGTTGCTGTCATGCATGGAGTGACCCCGTCAGCCTTCATTGCCAGTGAACGCTGTTCTCAGATTTTTTTGTAAAACTCCGTGTGCAGCAACGATGCTCGTATGTAACAAGCAGTCAGGCTGGGAATGGGCTCGCATTCACCAATCATACAATCCAAACCACCACTGAACTATCCTTCACATTCTTCTATCGCAACTCCACTTCTGCACCAGATGACTGGTGCATAATCTATGACTTCATTAGCACGCCACCGATGGATCCCCAAACAGGCTTCGGCTTCCACCTCTGGTTTAACGGGACCTTTGTGGATGTCATGGGTGCCGATCTGTTAGTTGCATTTGCAGACACGCCCCCAAACCTGCCTGAGACAGCATCAAGGCGCGAGTACGTACATTGTGTGACATATCTCTGACACATGAGCATGTCTCATATCCTTGGTTGTACACCTGTTTGTTGGCAGCGATCGGTGGTTTTATGACATCCAGACGGATGTACAAGGCTCGGCATATCTGCCGGTTAGGAAGGTCAATAGGGTGACAGTTGCAAAAACTGCGAGGAGACGCTTGGATGGCGCCATCAGTTTGGGAGAGCCGGTGCGCTCTTGTTTGTGGTTGTTACAAGCTGTTGTAAGGTGTTGTTACTGATGGTGACGAGCGTACTCATCTTCCTCTTGTTCTGTTCAGTTGAATCTGTATTCCGTGCAAAGCATTTCATCCTCCGAGATGCAATATAATGGCACGCAAAGGTCCGGAGCGTACCTACCTCCAGCGAGTTTCAATCAAGCGCTCGTCATGTGGCTTTACGCGTCTCCAGAAGGAACGCTCCACATAGACGACAATGCACCCCTTTTTGGCATCATTGGCAACGTGGTGCGTTGAGCTACATCCGCTGACCACAGCGTGTTGTCTCGATACAACGTGTGTGGTGAACTTATCAGTTGTGTCATCTTCGGTCAGGGTGGCGCGTGGAGCTTTGTCGGCATCATCTTCTTTATGTTCTTTGTAAGCAAAGAGGTGGAGACGCGTCTTGTCTTCAACCCGATGCTTGATAATCTGGGAAAGCGTCTTCTATTGAGAAATCGAGGCCTTCAGCAACTTGACGATAAATCCCAGGTGACACCTATTACACCCGGAGCACCTGCAGCACAGCAACCAGGTACTGTCATTGCCTCAGTGCCTGTGTTTGCTCAAACACACCCACTTTTGTACACCTTCACAGTGTGTACAAAAGATGCAAAGGGGAACTCTCACATGCCAATCTGCGTGAACATGCAGTGTCACAAGTGTGTACCTGCAAACTTTAGTTTATAGCATAGCACGACTCACTGCTCCTTCTCTTCTTGATTGCAGTAAACACCACACAAGCTACAACAACTGTGTAGCCAAGGCGGGCGCTAGTCAACGAATGCATTGCAGGTAACCCGCTGTTTTGTAGCTGCCTGTTGGCAGGTGTGCACACTTGTGGTCCTAACGTGCCCGCATGGTGTAAAACCAGCTCACTTTTGCCCGTTCCTCCCCAAACCACACAGCCATTCATCAGCAACACAGTGACAAGCACTCTGCGTGCTACAAAGGTCATTGGCTTGAACACAACATTGGGCTGTGCGGCCTTCTTGCAGGTCTCAGGCTATGATGACCATCCATAAGCGTCACCGTGGAGCATGTACGTTGTCGCCGCGTGTATGCAGTTCCTGCTGCGTGTGCTGGAGGTGCATATCACAGGGTCAGTTGCTGTTGCCAGTTGCAAGCCACGTCGCCTACAGTGGAAAACCATTCCCAGAGAGCTCCAGCTGGCACGTTTTGGTTACATGAGCAGCAGTGCGAATATCGTAGTCACCTCTGTCAAAAAGCCCTCATTGTGCCATCAAGATGTTGCATGCAGGCAGGTCGTGACATGGCAAGCAGTTTTGTGTGCAGAATGTCGCGGATACTGGACCAAATAAAAACATAAGCAGTGTATATACTCTGCGGTCAACACTTTACAAGGAAGTCACGGACATTGTGACCAGAACAACTCTTGCTGTACCCACCTAACATGTGATGCAATCAATTCCCATCCAGTTCTGTGGTGTGGAAAGGTGAAGACTAAAAGTTTTCCCTCAGGCAATCCTCCAGCTCAGCACCAACAGAAGGCTAGGACGTGTACACGATGATGTACCATGGGATGTGGCCCATTGCACATCTCATGCCGCAGGTGTGACACAAACTTTTCAGGACTGCCTTGTCCAACGGTTAGGTATTGCGCACCAACACACTGTTGTCGTCATGATTGTATACACAAAACGCAGGACAGCTTACCAACCTTACTCACTGAATCAAAGTGCAAAAGCAATATATCTACTGCTGTTGGAACAATAAGCATGCCATGCTGCAGCCATCAGTGAAGGAGTCACGTTAGATTCACCTATTCAGCAGCGTGGTGGGATGCATGCAGCACGTCCTCGAGTGAGCGAACCTGGCCATGCCCCAACTTGCTGAGCCGTACACACGCGAGCAGCTGTTCGGGAAGCTCATCATGCGCGTTGCCCTGCACCACAAGGCGTGTTTGGTAACATGGTATCACAACTGTGCACTGTAATAGATTTTGACGGGCGCATACAAGAATGTTCCATACCAACCTGCAGTACAAAGCCGATGTCCAGCACCATTTGCTCAAAACGTGTTTTGAAAGTCTCCAGACCTCTACGTGCAAGATAGTTAAATCTGTGCACGTCCAGATCAACTTCCAGGTAGGTGTCACCCTGCAGCAACCACCATGTAACATCAATAACCTTGGCATGCATAAACAGCTGGCAGTACGAGAACGTCACCATGTCCATTTCAACCATATGCACATCCAGCCTTATTTCTGCAATGGAAGGTTTCACCAATTACTTTTTAGGCATTAATGCCATGCTAGACTTGACGTATGGATCATCGCACGCAATGAATACAATGAATACTTATGCTGGACGATGGGACACAACATAAAGCTTGCCTACTTGACCAGTGGGACACAACGTCGCACCTGATGAAAGGTGTGCTGTGGCCTCGTCAGCACGGGCTTTCCGTTGTAGGATGTGACCAATTTGCGCTCAGCAGCACTCATCTCCACCTGGCAAGCACACATCAGTCACACATCAATGACAGCCTCTGTGCCACTACTAACGACAATGCTGTATGAGCAGCACGCTGGCCACTGCTTAGAGTACTGGTGATCTTCACATGGACGACAGCCGACAACAAGTAAAGCACAACACTCCAGACAAAGACTGCACACACCTCAGGAGGGTTGGCAATGCGCGCTAAAAGCTTTAGCCTCTCCCTGAACTTGTCCACTCCTCCTCCAAACAAACCGCGGGTATGAGGCTCCTGATGATCTTGCACAAACCGCTGTAAAATAACACAGGTGTGGTCATTGCATCACTGCAATTGTAATCATTGTGACGAGATCAGACACAACTTACCTGCAGCAGTTTGAGAGTGGCATCGGTGGGCTTCGCGACAAACTCTGCCCGCAAAGCGAAGAAGAACACCAGCTGAATGCTCGGGCCATCCGCATCTTCGCCCGCCCACAACGGCGGGCTGTAGTCCGGCAGCTGGACATTCACCACCAAGTAAGGCGGCAGGCCGGCTGGGTTGCGGGCGACCATCGGGCTCGGTTGTGCGAGCTCAAAATGCTGAGTAATGTGGTACAGTTTGCTGGGGCTTTTCAGTGCGTCTGTAATGCCGCCAAATGTTAAGAAGCATGTGTTGGACCAAACACTGGATCAGACTGGATCAGAAGCTGAGAGGCTAACAGTACCTGCGGCTAGCAATTGATAGACTGGCTGTTCTGAGGGCTGCTTCTTCTTGTCCCTGAACCAAAAAGGTTCAATCACAAGCACAGTCCAAGAAAAAAGTAACAGTTAGGCAAAACGAAGGTCTGCGGTCAGCAGCAATTGATGTGCAAAAGTACATTAACTATTTAATAACGGAGGAGAATGCATGCTGACAACACGAATTTATACGCATTGACAGACTCTACATGGCGAGGAGCCTGTATGGATTGTTGTTGAACAACACTTACTTGAAGTACTTGGGTCCTCGGACATCGAACGGCTCTGTTACCTCAACCGCATGGCCGGTAATACTCGCACCAGCGAGCGTGCTTCCGGGCACCAATCGCAGCGGCAGCACTGCACCAAATCATAATCATCATCATCACGAAATCAGTCAAGTATTGATGTTGTATGCATGTGCTGCAACACACACTTTTAGCAGCAAATGGCAATGCAAGTTGTCACTTGCGTGCATGCAGTAAGTGGCTACCTGGCTGCTCGGAGTGTATAGTTTGCAGTTGGCGTTTGGACTTGGGAAGGGAGATGGCCTGCAAGCAGTGCCATCAGCGTCATGAGATTGCATATCAGAAAAGATAACAATGTGCACAGTTGTGTGCGTTTGTGCAGGAAGAAGGAAGATACATTACTTGAGAGTATATCAATACACAAACATACAAGCCCTTGGCATACAGTCATGTGTGCAAATTGTATATGCATGTTGTGCACAAGCTTTGAGTCTAGCCTCCAGATCCAAACCCGCTACTACAGTATTGCATATACCAGGATACGTATGCACAGCTATCTTCTTGACAGGATTGCACGCAAGAAGATCCATATCAAACACAACCAGCAACGACTGCACCTGTACGTACAGTGTTATGCATGACACTGGTTATTACAGAAGTGCGCTTCCAATATTACTGTTCGCAGTGCCATCGCACAACAGCATGCGCACATTTGTCATTATTTATCGCTTGTATGCCTGCTGAATCCGGCGATGCTGGCCAACATGCTGGCCAACACAACTGGTGTCACCCAAATGCATGCATGCGAATATTGGCTTTGATACGTGTGCCAATGCATGGAGTCAATGGTGTAGATGCCTATTGAGTGCAACAATGCTGGAAAGCATGAACATGCACACATCTAACAGAGCACCAACAGACAATGCATGCCACACAAGCTCACTTTCAGCCAATCCCGGAAGCTCGCATGCGATCTGTCACCATGCGCGCCATCATCTGAGCCCGCCACATGAGGTTGGACATTATGGTCCCCAGTCACAGTGTGCCTCCTCTCCCGGTCCAAACTGCCGCCCGGGTCCACTTTATACTGCTCACGTTCTCTCGCATCAAATGATAATTGCCTCAGAGAGCGGAGAAACCCGCCCGGGCCACGGGAATGCGAGTGTGAATCGTCAGTGTTGTTCATGCTAGTGCTGCCTGCTGTGTCTGCTGTTCCTGATGTGAACGAGGCCTCGGCGTCATGATAGGTGCTGCTGTCAAAACCTGCAGACACACCAGCGTGAGTGCAAACGTCTTGAAATGAGAGCATCTGATTAACACACATTCGCATAAATGTTTACATAGCTCGACTGTTGTAAGAACAAGCAGTAAGGCAAGCACATTTTGGGCCACAGTCAACGACATAGACATATACTGCTCCTTTTTCCAATTCGAGTGATAACCCACTTGCAACAGATAGACATGTACATACAAGCAATTAACATAAGTAGTACTAAGGTACTGCACACTACAATGAAGCGGCGTGCAAACCAGAAAGATATGTATGCAGGCAGAGAAAAACGTGTTCATGCAACAATGAGCGCTACTAACCGCTCAAGCAGTGAACAACTTGTAAGCAGTCAACTTGCCAGCAATTGGTCAGC
>RHPI01001043.1:85736-102377 GCA_009103225.1 Chlorokybus atmophyticus | reverse complement strand
CCCCCTCCCCCCCGCAAGCATGCAGATACAGGCCACTTACTGTCTTCTGCGCTGAGCACGGCGCCCGAGGCTTCTGGAGCCGCAACTGATAGGTCCCGAGCAGTAACGAACCCCGGATCGTTACTCGCCTGCGCCTCATCAACGCTCGCAGCCAGCCTCTGCTGATCTGGTCCAGGTTCACTCTTGCCCACAATTGGCAACACCTGCCATATATAGGGCAATTAACCCCAATCGACGACTAACAAAGCAGGAACTAGCTGGAACCTGTATGGTTGCGTGTGAGCGTGCTTACCTTTGCGGAGGCTGAGTCGCTGTGTGCTAGTGCGGCTGTGTTGCCGGATGATGATGGATCGTGGGTTTCAGTGTGGTGTTTGGCTTCCCCATTGTGGTGTTGTGCTTGTCGTAATTGTTTTTTGCTTCGTCTTTGGAACAGAGCCGGGCAGCACAAGCCACCGCCGGGCATGCTTGACAGCAAGGTGGTTACGCCCAGCCTGACAGCCTTGTGCCAGGCGGTAAATGCGGGGTGAGCAACACTTCGGAGGCCAAGTCGCAAAGACTCTGTGATGATGAAGGCAGCAACCTGAGCAAGCAAGCGATCAGCGTAAAAACAAACAGTCGCTTAGACCAGTGCCGTGCCTGCCGCCTAAGAAGCCTAGAACAAAAACAGTTGCTGCTTTTACCTTAGCACCTTTGCTTGCACCTAGAAGCGTTTATCGCGAGGTTGACACGATGACCCCTCCCGACTGATCAACTTCTCCTCGTCGTCCTCCTCCTCCTCGTCGTTCTCCCCCGCCGCCGCCCCCCTCGTACCGGTTTGCCACGCACGCTTTGCCAGCCAGCCCTGATCTGGCCGCGATTCGGAATATTCTTGTCCCTAGTCGCTGTGTTTGCGTCCGTTGCGAGCGGGAGATTGGACTGGTTGTAGCGTGGCTGATGCTTACATGCGGTTTGAGAGGCACGCGCCAACTCGCTGAACATACCCGTCTGGTACACCCTGCGCGCTACTGTGACTAGCATGAGCTGCAGAATGCTAATTGCGTGTGGCATGGTAGGGGTGGGGACCACATGTACGTGCAGCAGCACACAGAACAAATGCTTGTTGTTGTCAATGCTGCATGTCCTGCCTTGCATATAGCTGCACACAGCAACTAGCCCCCTTAGTCTATCTGGGGTTCGGTAGTAAAGTGGTTAAGTAACTTCAGATGTAGGTGCTTGTTGGCATCCGTCGTGTGTGGTGTCTTTTGTCTTTGGTATTGCGGTCCCTTTTTGTCTACTGGGATTTTTAGCGTGAGTGCATGCTATCGGTATCGACTGCTTGCAATACTCTGTGGGCTGGTTTTTGGTGTGTGCGTTAACTTGTACATCATGCTTTGCTAATGTTACGTGTGACATGTAAGCTAGCAAACGTACTGTAGACGCTACTACAATCTCACCCGCATTATGCACGCGTACCCCGCATGGCTGCTGTCTCATTGTGCATTATTGGCTCAGACACGGACTGTAACTGTGGTGGTGGGCTGTGCACTGCAAGCTCGTCTAGCCCATGGTGATGTTGTTGGGTGCTTGTTATGTGTACGGCCAACCCAGGCCAGCCCATGTGACAGCAACTTGCTTTTTTGCTTGTTGTAACATGTTTGACTGCAGACTTTGTATGTAAGCACGCACCGTGTGTATGATGACAAATGCAATTTTACATTATACACGCACACATGAAGCGTTGCATGTCTTGATGTAACTTACGCTTGTGGCTTATGTTTATAAATGATCGTCCATTCGGAGGCTTTATATTCTATAGCGCAATGTTTATGCAAACTGCAAATATTGCTGTTTGCGGTGCATACATGCGTGACCGGTGCAAGGCTGGGTGGATCCACTCAGTCTTCATATTCGTAATTTGTTCAATAAATCAACCGTTATATATATTTCAAAAACCTTGAGTATTATTTTTGTGTTAATATAAACATTCAGTAAAGCCTTCCAATTGTTGATATGATCAAGTGCATCATTGATGTGTAATGATCGACTATTGAATGTATCATTAATGAATGCCTATCAATTTATATTGTGCATCCCGCTTAAACTGTAACCGACATGCGTTATAAGCATTTTACCATAACGTAATCAGCATATATGACATGGAGGAAGTGACTCACTAAGCAGCTGCTTAGTGCTCACACAGTGAGCACACACTTCATGTATGCTATACATGATGTGTGTGCTTCGATCACGTTGTACTACTTAGAGACTTACCGGTATACGTTTCTCATATATATGTGTGTATATATACTTTAATATATATATATACACATATACATGTGTATATGTATACATATATCTACATATATATATATGTATGTATGTATATATATGTATGTATTTATATACACATACATATATATACATATATATGTGTATATGTATGTATATATATACGTAATACCGTTTTTCTTATAGTTGTGTCTATATATGTGTCGACATACATACATGAATTTTTGATCTTATGAACCATGACACCATGCGGTTGCGTCTGAGCATGAGCTGCTGGTGGTCAAGCAGCTTGTGGGCGGCTAGAGCAGGCGGAGCAGCGACGCAGTGGCCATTGATGATGACGGTGACAACCTGTTGATCATGTTCTCCATGTGCGCTTGTCAACTGGATCTGTGACGTTGGCCTAGTGGGCTCGCAAGTCTAAGCCTTATGAAGGTCTACTACTGCTTGTGAAGTAGAGGCCAGGCCAAAGCAGGCTAGGCCAGCATGCCCTGGTATTTGAAGCCACCACCACCTGGACTAGCCTGGTGCTGAGACAGTTGAGCCTGCCCCCACCCATCATGTCGTCTGTGTCGGCGCTGCGGCGGGTAAACTGGGTGATGATCTACATGGCGTTCATGGCGGTGGGGAGCCTGCTGAGCTACGTGCTGCTGACGGCGCCGCCCTGCCCCTTCACAGAGGAGGACCTTCGCCTCCTCAGGCAACTCGTCCAACAGGACAAGGAGGCCGCCGCCGCAGCAGCAATGCAGGAAGGAGAGTTAGCGGACTCTGCTGGTGACTCGACCCAGCAGCAGGCAAGCAAGCGCACTTCATTAACTCGCCGGTTGCTTATACGCTTATGCACATATTGCAGCCAGTATGCATTCCTTGTTGTTTCATTCTTGCTGTCACACAATCACCACTGCACTGATTACATAGTTCGTCTCCACGTGCTCTCTCCCTATCAAGTACACACAGACAACCAAGTGTGCATGGTTGCATGAGCTGTAGAAGTCATCACACACTCATGCGGCTGGTTCACATAATGATAACGGCGGCGGTGGTTGACGGCTTCCATGCCAACACTCGTAGATTGTTCACACTTTGGTGGCAACACGGTTGCAAAATCAAAATAACATAATGGTGGTGCTTAACTTCATGCACCCTGCTTGGGCGAGTCTATTACAGCTGTGTTATGTTGGCGAACCCTTGATGTTGTGTTAGGCTGACGATGCGAGTCAGGAGATGGAAATCGCAGAGTTGATGCAACAGCACAAGGGCTCAGAAAACCAGGTTGGCTGCTGGCTGTTTACTCTTGTGATACATGTAGGTTGGCTCCGCGTACTGTGCACTGAGTCAGGTGTGTACTGGCAAGAATTTTCTTAGGTTGAACGACAACAGCCTGCGCCAGCTGGATGAGTCGTTGCGCAAGGAGAAGGTGGCTTTCCTTGAGAGCGAGCGGCGCACTCCTGAGCTCAACAACAAGTTGGAAGCCGCTGCTGATCTTCTTGGGGCTGATGTAGCCGCAAACGCGGCCCACAACGGTGAGACCACTGTAGTTGGTTGTTATACATATTCAACTGCCGAGGCACACATGATGTTGCTGTAAGTGTAGACTGTCAGGCATCTGTACAGGCTAACAAGAACGCATGCATGCGTTGTGCAGCGTCGTGCAGGCATGCTCTGATGTGCATGCGTCCGCATGTGTTCGTGTACATATATATATATGCGAGCTTGTGTCTGTATCGGATGCACATTCGTGTGTATGTGCGTGTCCGGGTCTATGTCTGTGTGCCTGTATGGACCATTCATTTGTACTTGTAACAGGCTTGCTGTTGGTTGTGTTGTAGTGGACGCGCTTCCAACGCGTGTGGACCAACTGGCGCTTCCCCGAGTGCTTTCTCGCCCCAAAGCTTCAAGCGAGGAGCTCGCGAGACAGCCGGAGATGTGCGGCAGCTGGCAGGACAACTATGCTCAGATGCACCAAGCTGCAATGAAAGCTGTCATTCAAGGCCAGGACCCACCACGTGAGTGAGTGAAAAGTAGGACAATTCTTTTTTGAGTTGTTGACACACTGCTTCATGTAACATTCACCAGCAAATTGGCAACGTGTCTGTGTGGCAGCGGGCACGCGGTTCGTGGTGTTCAGGTGCAGGCAAGGTCCGAGAGTCAACAATACCGCTACAGAGATGTGTGGCGGACTCGGAGATCGCTTCTCGGGCATGGTGTCTGCGATGGCGTTTGCTCTCCTCACCAACAGAATGTTCTTGCTGGACTGGCCGGGCCACGAGGTCGCTTTCACCTCACCCTACATAGACTATGATTACCACCCCAATGTTGTTGGCGGACCCATGGCTGATCTGTCTCTTCCGCCCATGCCCGTCATCACAGGTTGGTTTGTATTGGTCGTTCTTTGAGGTTTGGTATAGCTCTATCTGCTAAGTCGTCTGTTTGTTGATCAGAGGATGGCAAGGATCGCCAAGGGGAGCTTGTTCGCTCCGCTGATGGTCAAGTTGCGCTTTGGAACTGGCATGACTGTGAGGTACATGGTAAACATATTGATTTTGTTGACACGCACAGTGGCACGCGCGCATACCATACATATCACTGGCGTTGAGGTGCAAACAATCCGCAGATCAGGTTGAAAAAGAAGCGGTGTGGCGGGGTGTTTGCGGGGCACGCACACAAGCTGGATGTTGGGTTCCCTGAGCCCGTTGTCATCATGTCGTTCAACAAGGGCGTCACCAGCATTCTCATGGAGCACCCAACTGCCGGGCCTGCTCTCAGAGGACACGGACTGCAGCCCGAGTTCATCTTCGGCTGCCTACTGCATTTCCTCATCAAGTGAGTCACAGGACAGCTGGTGCGTGCGTAACAGGCGTGATTAGCTGTTGCACTCATTTGTTAAAGGATCGCCTGTTATTGTATGGTATGGTTTTGCCAATCACATAGGGCTTGTGTGCAATGTGCGCAGGCCAACAGATGCAGTGATGCAGAGGTTTGCCCAGTACAGCGCAGCGCTTGACAGCGACGCAAACTTCGTGGTTGGCGTGCATGTGCGCACGGGTGATCGCTCGCTCAAGTCCACACCACCGATCCTTACCCTCGACGACCGTGACCGCTGGAACGTCAAATACAGAGACTACTTTGACTGCGCAGAGGTAAGAATTGAAGTGTTTCACCTCTGCGGTGCAGATGTACTCTGCGCTTGCCAATCAATTATCGCTTTGCATTGCAGTGGGTTGCAAGGCAGCATAGAAGAGCAGATCAGCAATTACTGTGGTTCTTTGTGACGGACAGCGAATCCCTTCGTGAGGCAACGCGCAAGGAGTATGGCGAGAAGGTGACATCAATTATCTGTTGTTTCAACTTGTGTTCCTTCAGTGAAGTTGTCCGCGACAGCATAGTTAGCAGTACTCAACGAATGATTTTTGCACAGGTCTTGGTTACAGATGTGCAGCCCAGCCACATCGACGAGCTCGTTTCGGGGGACTTGCCCCATGACCTCTCGGCAAAGCACCTGCAGGAGGCCTTTGGCGAGTGGTGGCTCCTCTCCAAGTGCGACTACGTGGTCTTTGCGCCCAAGAGCGGCTTCTCCAAGACAGCTTACGCATACTCGCTCCAATCCGCCACCGCCATCAACCCTGCTCTCATGCCGCGCCGCGTCGTGCGCACCCTAGACATGGCTCACATTGGTGCTGGGCTTTGACTGTGGGTTTTACACATGCTCTATGTTGTTGCTTTGACACAATGTCCGTCTCACATACATCTGTGATGCTGGCCGCACCTCGTTGGCTCCAAATCCCTCGAGTCAATTTGCAGTTAAAGCGAACGCTTGCACAATAGAGCAACTTGTTAGAGTTTGGCCGGTTTACCATGTTGTTCAACTACTTGCTTATGTAGGTTATATGTACGTGTGCATGCATTGGTGCTAGTCTTTTGTTTTGCATATCAAGCAGTTCTGTGGTATTTGAGGGTAGTCCGTAAGATATTGTAATTTTGCGTGGTTGAAATGGTCTATCTAATCCGGATAGCTGATCCCATGATTTCAATCAGCACTTCAATTTGCGTCATTGCACACTTGAAATAACATTATGCAGCATTTACAAGTGTAGTTATGGCTTATGGGTAGCGCTTCACAATGCAGAATGAAGGTATAAAAAGTGTGCGGCATTTGTGCTTCTAAAAGTACAGTACAGTTTGGTACGGTTGATGCACATTACTTTTGGAATGTGTCTTAATCTCCTCCAATAGTTAAAGACTACAACAATACATGAATATAAATAGCTGATTCATCCAAACATTGCTAACAATACATGCCATTATATCATAGATCACGAGTTGCTACCACATGTATTGCACAAGGTATGGTAAAGCCTATGCTTGGGCTGTATGGCAACCATGCACACACGTAAGCATTGCACTCGCAGAGTAACATAGTGGCGCACAAGTGCATTGTATTTATCTGTTACGATGCATTGCGTGGGGTAGCAGTTATTCTGCTAAGTGTGCGGTATGTTGCGTGAATGAAATGCTACTTTTCTATTACTTATGCATGTGAGTCACTTGCAGTCTTGCCTTAGTCTTTGCCTAAGGATCCGATGGGTACCATATATACCCGTATGGAAGCCCCCCTTTTCACATAAACCGCCCACCCTTCTTTGTCGGAGGGGCTTGTGATAGAGCCTATTTTTTCCCGTAAATGAAATTGGCGTTTTTACACAAGCCCCCCAACCCTTTTTGCCAAGGGGGCTTGTCATAGGGGGAATCAATCCATTCCCTGACTGATTGAAGCCGACTCAGTTTCAATCAGGCTAAGCTGGGTTGGCTGCCAAATTAATAAACCACGAACCGCCGCACTGCCAAAAGTTGTTGTTGGCAATATCGACGATGGAAGCTGCAGAAAGTCCCATATGTCAACGATATCGGTATAGCTCAGATATTCCAAACTTCTCACGACAGCTTGCCGATATCAGGCCCGCTAAGCCGCGGCGGCGGCGGCGGCGGCGGCGCAAGGGGAGCGTTACCAGGCGGAACAGGAGCAGGAGGAGGCGAACAGCACCATAGGAGTGGGCTTGAGAGTGGAGGTTAGCCAACAAGATGGGGAAGAGCAAGACGTCGGGTAAGGGACGTCTTGACAAGTTCTACTACCTCGCCAAGGAGCAGGGGTACAGGTCTCGCGCCGCCTTCAAGCTGGTGCAGCTCAACCGCAAGTATGGCTTCCTTGAGAAGTGCACCTCATTGCTCGACCTATGCGCCGCACCTGGAGGCTGGCTGCAGGTGAGCTGCAGTTGTCCGCTGGCAGCTAGTAAACGGATGTCTTGCCTGTGTGCTTGCGTGTTTGTTTGTAGGGTTTGCAGGGTTTGTACAGTAGTGAAGAGAGTTGTGTGGTACACCTTCTTCTCACCCTTACCCTGACCTCAATTCCAAGTTTAACTCAGGCAATTCCTGTCTACTGTATCCTTCTCACCTTATGTTTATGTTGAGTGGTTGGGCTTACGTGCATGTTGCGTGCATGCTAACGTAGTGAGTGGCTATGTGGACCGGTCGTTACTACGTTATTTGCTGATGGTGCTGCTGGCACGCCAGATTGCATGACTTATTTGTTGTTGAAAAAGTGTCGACAATAACTGGCAGAATTTTCCCGTACTTGTTGTTGCAAGTGCGGGAGGGGAGTACACCAGTAGTGTAGTTTGTGTCAAAATCACGTTGTTGCCTGCTAAAATGTATTGTTAACTATGCATACCAACAATAGTTCCTGACATCAGCATTGGTTCACACCCGCAACCACATCATTGGTTGCATGCGAGTTGTGTCGTGCGTGACAAGAGGTATAAACGCATCCCACACGCGCAGGTGGCGGCGAAATACATGCCGGTGTCGTCGCTTGTCATCGGTGTTGATTTGGCCCCGATCGCGCCGATCCGCGGTTGCGTGACGCTGATGGAGGACATTACGACGAACAAGTGCCGCGCCGCCGTCAAGCGCGAGCTCCGCGGTGCCGTCCTCGACGTTGTACTGCACGATGGTTCGCCCAATGTTGGAGGCGCGTGGGCGTCTGAAGCGTTTACGCAGGTGCGTGTTCACGTGCAGCGCAAGTGTGTGTGTTGGGGGGGGGGGGGGATGGTACACTTCATGCTGTACACACAACAGCAACAAACCATGCTCTATCGAGCACATGCCCTTCTGCAGTCTTGCGAGCGGGTGTGCATGTGTGCTGCGCATTTCTTAAATAAGCAATGCATGGTGCGTGCGTGTGTGCGCCGCATTGAGCAGGCAACTCTGTAACTGCAAAGGTACCAGTGCCAATGTGTATATGGCATGGCAGGCTGCATTGTCTTTGGATGCGTTGAAGCTAGCTGTGGAGTTTCTGGCTCCTGGAGGCTGGTTCATCTCCAAGGTACGTGCACCGAAACAAGATTGCCCCAGCGTGTACACATGCAAAACTCCGTTATCCTGTTTGTAGCTGCACCAATTCTTCAAATTTCTTTAACGTTTATGCACATCATGCAGGTGTTCAGGTCTCAGGACTACAATCCGTTGCTGTATGCTTTCAACCAGGTACATAGCGGTTGAAGGCAGGTGTAATGCCTATGTAAGGGAGTATGTTCAACGATATATTCATGCGTGTATCCCTATCACAGTTGTTTGATCGCGTGGAGTCCACCAAGCCGATGGCCAGTAGAAACACGTCTGCTGAGATATACGTCGTGTGCCGCGGATACAAAGCGCCCGCGAAGATCGACCCACGCCTGCTCGACTCCCGCCACCTCTTCAAAGAAACAGATGAAGCACCAAAGGTGTTGTTAAACATAATGATGATGGTACTTATCATACCAAGCCACATCATGTCATAGACTCTGATGCCAGTGTCATTGTGCAGACTGTGGATGTTATGAGAGACACAAAGCGCAAGCGACACCGAGAAGGGTATGGATGTGTCCTCAGATGCAAGCTGTTCATGCGCATGTGCGGGTTGGTTGTGGCATTTTGTGCAACTCATCAATGTTGACTACTGTTGCATTACAGGTATGAAGATGGTGCGTCTACGCTGTACAAGTCATGTTCGGTGCTGGACTTTGTCAATAGCGATAAGCCGGTGGAGATGCTTGGCCAGTACTCAAACTTCTCTTTGAGCGGGCCCGACTGCACTGCAGTTGCCAGCCATGCCAACACCACGGATGAAGTACGCACATGGAACACTGGTTATCTGCTGGGGTGCAGTCATGTTACTTTCGTGTCTTCATGACCCCTTTGCTTTGGTGTTTAGATCAAGGAGCTTTGCGCTGACTTGAAAGTGCTGGGCAAGCGAGAGTTTAAGCAGCTGCTCAGGTCAGTGAACTGTGTACACACATGCGCGCGCGTGCACGTACACACACATGCGCGCGCGTGCACACGTGTATGTGAGTGTACACAGACAAGCACTCATGCACGCATTATTTGTGCAACTCACCTACAGTGTAGCACCGATGTACACTGTAAGAATCTTATTCGCAAGCCTTGTTGATGCAGCGTACCATTGAGTATCACTGAAATTGTTTCCCTCCACACTCTTGCTGACTATGTCCTTCTGGCCAGGTGGCGCGTGCAGATGCGCCAGCAGTTGAATACAACGGCAGTGGACGCCTCAGATGATGAAGAAGACGACACAGATAAGGTATTCATGTTTATTGCACTTGTTCGCACACACAGCTTGACAGTGCCATGCATGTTGCCAACACTCAACCCTGTTGCCCTGCAGGAGGACCAAACTGAAGAGAACGGCACTGAAGCACAGGTACCAGTCATGTGTACCTGGTTTTGCACGTTTGTTGCTGCATGCAAAGTCATATGACAAACATGCGCACACAGGCAAGCCCATACATGCAAGTCACAGCTCACTGCTGATGGTACTTTTATGTGAGCTGAGTGCATTATGATGATAGTGTGGTGTTTGACAGGATGGGGATGAAGATGCGAGTGAGGAGAAGAAGCTCCTGGCGGAGATGCGAGAGCTGAAGGCCTCAATAGACGCTAAGAAGCGGCGTGTAAAGAAGAGGCTCATGAAGAGTAAAGCCAAGCAGCGTGCGCGCATCGCCCTCGGTGGCGGGGACGCTGCCATCGCCGACAACCCTTACGCCGACGACGCCCACAACACGGATCTCTTCTCACTCAACACCATCAAGACCACAACAAGCCTCAAGAAGGTCGCCGATGAAGATGATGATGAAGATATCAATGATGTCCCTGAGAATATTGATGATGTTGGGGGTACCAGCGGCAGCGACGCGGATGTGGAGGATGTTGGCGATGATGATGAAGAGGAGGATGAGGACCTTGATTTTGATGGTGAGGAGAGGCGATATCAAGCGCTCATGGAAGAGTATCTTGATAGGTCTTACGAGCATTTTGCGGGAGCCTCCAAAGCGAGGCTGCGGAGACAGCGGGCGCGATTGGAGGGAGGAGAAGAGGCCCAACCACATGAGGTTGGTAATCGCCACAAGTTTGCACATCTGCACACGTACACATGCGCGCATGCGCATACAGGCATGTGCGAATGCACACGCGCAAACGCTTACACACATGCATGCACGCACTTAAACTCACAAACACACGCACATGCACGCATGCAGTATGTACACACACGCACATGTTTGTTTTGCTGTGGTATCGACATGCGTGTTTGCCGTGTTTTTTAACACATGTGAACACACACATAGGATGAAATGGATGAGGACGAAGCCTTGAAGACCCTGCAGAAGAGAGTGAAGCTGCCCGACACCGTGGATGAGGCCGAAGCCAACCCGTTGATAGTCTCACTAGACAAGAAAGCCTCTAAGAAGCCGTCTGCGGGCAAAGTCACTGAGCAGTGGTTTGGTCAGCCCGTGTTTGCGCAGTTTGCTGCTGCGGCCGGGGCAGGTATTGATAACGATGATGATGATGGTGATGATGTTGCTGGTGTTGCCATAACGCACAACAAGAGTGTGAAGCCCCCACGCACGGATGCAATGGACACTTCTGAAGATGAAGAACAGGAGGATGAGGGCACGCTCATGAGAAAGGCTGCAGCAGCAACGGCCACAACTTCTGCAAAGGCTGATGACAGCGGGTTTCAAGTTGTGCCGGCTGAGATGAAAGATGGGAGTGATGATAGTATAGACACTTCTGATTATGACACGGATGATAAGGCGGCTGTGTTGGCGTATGGTCAGAAAATCCTGAGGAAGAAGCAAAGGGAAGACATGTTGGATGCGGCGTACAACCGATACGCTTTCCACGACGACAACCTCCCGCGTTGGTTTGTGGAAGATGAGAGGAAGCACATGAAAGCGCAGGCACCCATTACAAAAGAGGAAATGGAGGCTGCAAAGGCCACATTCAAAGCTATTGATGCACGGCCTATTAAGAAAGTAGCTGAGGCGAAGGCGAGAAGACGCAAGCGCATGACAAAGAAGCTCGAGGCGGTGAAGGTGCGTGCCAACGTCATCGCGGACATGGGCGACGTGCCGGAGAAGTCCAAGAGCAAGATGATAGCGAAGCTGTACGCCAAGGCGGCCTCTACGGGAGGGAAGGGGAAGGGGGGAAAGAGTGGGGGTAAGATGACTAGGAAAGAGGCCGCGAAGCCCTCGGGTCCACGTCTTGATCGACGCATGAAGAGTGATAGACGTAAGTTGGGAGCTGGTAAGGCTGCCACGCGCAAGGGACACGCCAAGCCCGCGCCCGTGAATAAGGCGGGCAAAGGCGCACGCAAGGCGAAGGGGCGCAGGTAGTGCTTAAGCAGCAACAGTTTGGTGTGAGTCTGGCAGATTGGTACTTGCGTGTTGTTGTGCTTGGTACAGAGTGTTCGTGGCTCTGTTGTGCAGCAGTGTGAATTGGGTGTGTGTGCGCTGTTTGGCATGGATGTATGCATCATCTGTTAGCATCCGCATGCAACCATGCACACGTGTACCCTCATGTCTGTGCTCACATGTACCTGTGAAATGTGCATGTACATTTTGGGCACAACACTGTGTTCTCACATGCCTGTGGCCGCTACAGCAGTGTCACAAGTTGGCGGTGACCGCTGCTGTGTGGTCTCCCACACTGACAGTGCTGCCCAGCATTGCACAGACCCTGTTTCGGGGCCCTAACAACCTTGGTAGAATGGCTCTGGCAAACAGCTTCTGTAGTCCCCAACGTGAGGCAAGCAGGAGGGGAAGGTTTGCCCGAAAGGCATTATCAGCATTTGGTATGCATCAAGCATATCAACATCGCAATGCAGATCCCGTCCAAGGCGGAAGCCTAGTTGCGGTTGCTTTTGCAATTGTCAAGTGCAGTGTGTCCGTTGTCTACCCTTGGTGTGTACAGAAATGCGCAACACGTATGCACATGCACGACACATGCAATGGACCCAGCATAATGTCCACATGCAGTGAACACTGTGCATGTAGACCACCGGGCTACTGTCACTAGCTAACTTCACTACCTACTCTACCAACACCCCGTTAGCCATAGCAGTCAGTACATGTATGCAGTACCTGGCCACATGGGCTTGTGCTATGTGTGCACTCTCCTTGACAAGCGCACTAAAAAACGCATATCTTAACTGTGGAAATGTTCTTGCGTGTATGCATGCACCTGGTCTGAGCATGGAAGGTATGTGCGTATGACAGCGCTACCGTCATGCTGCCTGGCAGCTGGGTGGAATGGGATGTACACAGTATCCTAGATTGCACCAAGCCTATAAGTCACTTGTTGCAGCTGCCAACATAACACACGAATTAATGCAGCACGACCTTTGTGCTGCTCACTCATTTGCGCGGTGGGCACTTCACGGTGTCCTTGCTTGTACTGTAGGTGCCCTCGGTGGTGTCGTACTCGTTGGTGGTGTTGAGCGTGAAGCACCGCGCGTCTTCATAGTCCGCATACACAAACTCAGAGCTGCTGTCTTCAGAATAATCGCATGGGTCGTAGCTGTAGTCCGGATAGCCGCGGGACACATCCGAATGTTGCAAGTACGTGCGGTGATACTGTTTTCTGAGCAGTACACGTTTCCGTGTGCGTCTCACGCTGTACAACGAGTCCAACGTGGCGTAATACGAGCACCCGAGGTCTTGGCAAGAGCGATCGTGGATGGCGAACACGCTCTCCGTGCGACCAACACTCGTGCTTCTTGTGGGCGTGTTGCCGCGAGAGGTCTGCTGGGTGATAAGCAAATCGATGTCGAGCCCGCTGCAGTAGCCGCTCTCGCCCTCCCACACCAAGCTGGCAGTCTGTGTCACGTTGACGTACTCCACGCCGGCCGAAGACTGCAGGAGAACAGAAGTGTGGTTGGTTGTTGATGTGGTCACCATGTGTCATGCCATGCCCATGCAACATCACCAACAACACACGCACGCACGCGTGCGCACATGCATGCGCCCGCGCATCCACCCACCCACCCGCGCGCGCGCGCACACACACACACATACACACACATACACATGCGTGTGTTTGCCACTTACTGTGATGGATCCCCTGAGCGTGACGCTGGAGTTGGCCACCTTACGACTGCAGCTGTAGTACGGAGACTCATCAACAGGACACACCGTCCCATCAGGCGACTCGCGTTTATTGTCAACAAGCTGAAAAGGTCCGCTCGAGGACGATTGCAGCACCGCGCCGGATGTGCGATTCACCCGGCCATCCACATATATAAACACATTCGCACCAACCAACAGAAGCTGCCACAAGTACAGCACTTTAGTAGTTGAGTAGTAGTAGCAGAACGCACACAGTCGCTTGTGCTCACTTGTTGGTGTGGGTTCTTGAGTGCGAATGTGTGTGGTTTGCCGTCTACGAGTCGTCCCACCAACGGCGTGATGTCGAGGCTGTAGCTGAGTGGGAGTGGCTCATGCAAACGGTCCTCTTCGACGAAACCAACGTAAGCGAACCCCGCCGTGACACCGTCCACAAGCACCTGCACCTGCTTGTCCCTGCCCTCATTTTCGTTTCGGTTGAAAGGAGCTTCCGGCGCCTTCGAACCAATCACCTGGGAGGGGGTTGGTGTGACGATGAGTTAGCAATGACCATGTGTGTGGATGTGGGTGCACGAGTGAGGTGCACCTCGATGCTTGCGGACACCATGTTGCGGGGAAGAGTGAGGGTGGCGTTGCCAATGCCACCCGTTGCAAGCGTGAACCAAGGTGCCGTATTCACCCCGCCTGAGGCGCCACGCAGCATGTGCACATGTGTGTGTGCGCGCGTGTGCATGCGCGCGGGCACCACAACGCTGTGTGACTTCATGCGCACGTTATAATACCATCATATTCCCACCCACCTCGCGATATGGGGCGCACGACGGGCGGGAATGTTGCCGCCTTGTCGTCGTGTTCGGGTTCAATCCTGTAGTAGCGCAGCGTGAAGGTGGCGTTGAGGACGGGACGGTACCGGTCGTTGCCTCTGTCATCGTACACAACGGAGACCTTGACCGTCTGCTTCGCGCGCATCAACGAGTAGAACTGCACAAATGAAATGCATGTGTGAGAGAGAGAGGGAAAAAGAGAGAAGGGTTTGGGCTGATCGTTGACTATGTTGTTGGTAACATCAGTCTCTGACCTGAGTGACGCTCTTCTCGATTGTCCAGCGCTTGGTGCCTCTGAAATCAGGGTAGAAACTCGCAGATGTTCTGCCTGTTGGGAAATAACCCCGCATGATCTCCACGCCTGTATGCATGTATCGGGAGAGGTGAGTCACTCGTCGCAGGCACGCGTGCGTGTGCGTTGCATAGACACGCGCATTCGCGCACGCATACGCATACGGATGCTCTGCACGCTTGCACAAGGGAATGCGTGGACACACATGCACACGCACGGCACGTGTGTGTACACCACAGCCAGGGTCACACTATGTGAATGGAGGACCGAGCAACAATCAGTGCATTCGTTCGTGGGGTATGTATGTATGTATGTATATGCACTGCATGCACACATGCAGCAGCTGACCTCCAATCCACACTCCGACAATGCCGTTGGCTGGTACAAAGTAGGTTGTCTGAAAGGATGCCTCGAGTCCAACGCCTTGCCACGGCGGGCCATCGCAGTAGGGTCGGTTCCCTTTGGTCGCATTGAAGGGCTGAAACTGCGACACAAACACTTGCTTCGGCTGCGTGAAGGAGAAGCGACCGATGACGTCGTCGCAGAGCTCACCCGGAGCAACAGGGATGTGCTTCTCGGACACCTGTGAGCAATTGTTTGAGGGCGTGAGGTGCATGCGTGCTGCAAAGGGGTCGCACCTCTCCCCAGCATGCAGCAGCAGGCAAGTGCGTGCCTTTGTGCCAGCGAAGCTTGCGTGTGTGCGTGAGAGCAACGCATCATGTCAGCCAGGCAGTCAGGTGTGCATGCATACGCATGCGTCGTGGTAGGCCAGGGGTTGCAAGCACAGTGAAGCCCAAGACACACATGGCCAGAACAGTCTCGCTCACGTCTGCGTAGCCGTCTGAGGACGGCCAGGGTTCTGTGTTCAGCTGCGCCGCAGCGGGTGCGACCGTCTCGAGCAGCAGCAGCAGCGCCCATGCCGAGAATAGACTCAGACACATCAACAGCGATGGAGGCGGCGCCATGACAGCTCGCACTCAGCAAACGCACAACGAACTCTCACAGCAAGGAGGTGCAGCCCAATACGATCAGGAGTTCTCTACATTAAGTACAGTGACAACAACTGATGACATGATACTACCTGGGGTAGTCTAGCATGCATGGGTGTGCCAACAGACAGCCAACCAGCATCCCATGTATCCACAACCGAGATGTAGCGCGAGTCCAGCCTGCGCTACCTCTGCTACACTATACTGCTTGCGTACAGAATCTTCACTAAGTACCGGTCGCCCAAGAACGCGTGGGGCGTGCGTTATCTGCACCAGGCTGCTCTTTGGCGCGTGCTATGCGCGGCGGTACTATTCTATATCGATCTTGTCGCTATCGCACGAAACGCACCACTGCGGCAAGGATGCCGTTAATGCAGGGTAGCTTCGTGGAAGCGTCACAGTGCAGTGTGCAGGCCTATCAATGGCGTGCGCAGCCACTCCGACTGAGCAACGTACACCCGGTATGTCAGCGCTGACAGGTCGAGGTTTCGGGGCCATGGGTTCGTACCAGCACGTTGCCCGGCCATGAGATCGTACCCAGATTGTACCGGGATGCGCTGTGCAAGCTGTCAAGACGCTTCACAAACCACCTGCCTCGACAACACGTTTGCTCAGGTTGAAATGCGCGTCTGAAGAACAGCAATCGCTGTATGCAACACAGTGCAGATTGAAACTGTCTGCCGTATATACTCGTACACAGCCACCCCTTTGAAACAAACCCTCCCAACCGCCCTATCAAAGAAGCATTAAGTTTTTAACAACACATTTCCATCAAATACAAAGGCAGAGGGTCTCCAAAGGCGGGGGGGGGG
>RHPI01001043.1:63977-85207 GCA_009103225.1 Chlorokybus atmophyticus | reverse complement strand
CCCCCCACCCACACATTATTCTTACAAGAGCGATAGGTCCATCAGATTGCATTTGATGCAAATGGGAGAGTAAGGGCTTTTGCTAGGCGTCACTCTACAGCTTTATATATTTGTTCAAGCAAATACCTTACTTGTACATTATTACGATAGCAAAATGCTGACAGATTCATAAACAGTACTACATTGCTATATCGATCTTGAGATTAGTTATGGTTGCATGCATGTTTATTACAGCATGGTCTGGAGAGGATAACAGCATAGCGCCATTCGCTGCCATTCTCTCGCATTCAAGATTGATATTAATGGTTACGTAATGATACTACTACAATGTTAATGTTAGCTAGTTGTTTGCACAATATACTTCACTCCAATGTAACAAGATTAATGGTATGTATGTATGCACAATCGTGCATGTCGCAGACATTGTATACGTTGTTGTTGATTGATGCGCGCGCGCACACAGGTACGTGCAATAGCATACTGTATGCGACGTGCTTGTATAAAATGTTATGCATGAGTGTGTTCACGCATGTTTATGCGTATGCCACACGCACTGAGTGCATTATTCTCTCTCACTCTCTCCTTGCTGACACATGTGTCTCGCACTCTCTAGCTTGATTTTAATCATTGCGTGCGTGCGTGCGTGCATGCCACATGTGCTAGCATATGTATACATGTATACAAAAGATCCAAGAGGGAATGTATAAAGCCAAGGATTGCGTGTATGCACCACATGCCATGGTGTCAAGCTAGCAACAACAACTTAAGTCACACAAAAGTTGCGTAAACATGTATGGTAACTTACCACACGTGGCTATAGCTAGGCGGTCGTTTGTACACAAGATGCAAAGAGGAACCGTATGCACGTTACAAGTACCGCTGATGTGTTGTCCACTGATCATATAATTTAGCGTTGCATCCCAATGCAGGCTGCTTGCATGCACCAATTTGATCATAATGTTGGAGCACATCATGCCTTGCTAACTTCTGATTAAGGGTTTTAGGGCCCTGCAGTAGGGTCCTGCCGCCCTTTGTTGTGTGCCTTGCAAATACTTCGCTACCTATCCCAGTGTGAGGCAAGCATGTGGGCAGGAACAACCCACACACAACATTGGCAGGTCCCCTCCAAGCCGGAAAACATGTGGTGTTTACGCCATTGCCTAGTGCAGTGTGTCATTAGTGCGTGCTAGAGGGCGCAGCTTGGTACAATCCGGCCACTGTGTGAACGTTTTCTCTCTTTTCCTTTAAGTAGATAGCGAGAGATACAGTGCAGTGTCCATACTTGCTTCTATAGCCACTACGGAAACACAAACGGAATCAGTGGTTCCGTCCCAAAATGAGTTATTCCGCCCATCTTAACCAACACATATGATAGATGTCTCTATCACAACTGGTTGGTCCATGGACATGTTCTATAAATGGGCAACTGTGTCGTGCTGATTGTGTACAATGTCGATAGAGAGACTACATCATAAACACTACGCTTTTCATACCCATGGCAAGGGGGCAACCCTCAAGTCCGAACCTTGCAAAGAATATCCTGCTGTTAACTTACGCCACATCCATGTGCAACCCAACACGCATTTCCCGCAAGCATGCACGCGAGTGCTTGTCAACTGTCTGAAATCTTATGGAAGCGCACGTAGTATCTGTACACCGTGATGGGCTTGTTAGCAGAACTCATCGCCTCCATGATATCATCGCTCTCGCGCTGATCGCCCACTGGCACGGGAAACATCGCTATGCGCTGAATAGCCTGTGCATGCAACAATCCGTTTTGTGTGCCAAACTGTGGTGGTTGTTGAAGATACAGCTTACAAACAACAAAATGCAATAACTCTTTATTTACCTCTACGTCTTGCACGTTAGCTTGGTCTCTAGGATCCCACTTGTATTTTGTGTAGTTCTGGCTGGCCTGTGCAAACCACGAGTTTCTTGGAATGTTTTTCCATGTCATGCAACCACAATGCAACAATTGACCAACCAGCAGGCTTTTCCAACCTTCACTGTAGGCGGCCCATCCACCGCTTGACCGTTGTCAATGACTTGCTTAGAGAACTCTGAGGTGTCCAACCGCCCCGGCCCGACCTCCACAATGGAACGCCTTGTCACTAAGGACTCCACCTACAGTGATGGCACATTAAGCATGCATCATGCTGCACATGCATACAAAGCTTGTAACCGAATACCAATGCTGTTGTCAGACACGCGAGCACGCACGCATGTGCATGCGTAGGTGTGTGCGCGCATGTGCGTGCAGATGTGTTGTGTGTCTGTGTACTGACACGCACTCACCTTGAAGCCGCCTTTGAGACGCAGCACCACTCTGTTGGGCTTCGCAGGGTTCCACTCCGACGCTGTTACAATGCCTTTGCCGACCGTCGCCTCCGTCAAGCTCTGTGCATCAAGCAGAGATAAAGTAACCATCCTCTACCAAAGCACTGTGCTACAACTTGATGGTCGACACAATGCAAGATATGATCGTCACCATCAGGTGTTAAAGACCCGGGGAAAACAGATGAGAACTGTATATAGCAACTTAAGTGAAAGTTCTGAGAAGGCACATTGCAGAAAAGTGATGATATTATGCTTATGCGCATGTGCAATAGTGGTGTTGTGTTTGCGGACTTGCAAAAGAACCGCAAATACCAACACTGGACCAAGATGCAGTCCACAACACAAACACACACCAACTCACCACAGATGTGCTTTCTCTGTCGGCAATGATGTGCCCTTCACGTGGGAAGAACCGTGTCATATACTTGACCTGACACGGTATTGCATTTGGAACAACAATTCAACAAACAAGCTGCAATGCTGTTGAGTTGGTACTGTTTCTATACCGAAGTGTTCAATTGGCGACGAGCTCGTGCGAGGCTGTTCGCGTCCATCTTGTCTTCTCCCTGTGGTGTTTCTATTGTAACCAGCGTCGACACGCACTCCCACGTACCATTGAAGAACCTGTCAACAAAGAGCGGATGACGTGCGAGTATGGGTACAACCGTGCCATAAGCAACACATATGACGCACAATATCAATAGTCATATGGTGCCATGGACAGCGTATTCACGTGTAGCGAATGGTACGCATAGTGTACACATCAGCACGGTGTACAGCATACGTGGACTATCATGCGCATGCAGGCACATGCGCACATCTGCGTGCGCATGTGCGGGCACACGCATGCACACAGGCAAAGCGTGTATATGCACACACGCATGCCCACGCATGTGCGCTCGCGAAGCTACACTATGCCTGTGCGTGGGTGCATGCGCGCATATAGCTTAACTACTTAGTTGTGCTTGTGTATGCACGCATGTGTGCCTGTGAACACACTATGACTGTGCGTGGGTGCCTGCGTGCACGTGTGGATGTAGTATACTAAATTGCACTGCTGTATGACTACAGAAACATGTGTATGCCCACAATGAAACATTGCACATTACGTTGCAACACGCTTGTGCACTCACTCTGGGTAGTACAGATCGGACGCCCCCATGCCAAACACACGCTGCAGCACGCTGCGTCCATCTCCGATTGCAGCCGCAGCAGAAGCGGGCGGGGGTGCTGATGTTGAAGTCGAGACTGATATCGCTAACGCAGCAGCTGCAGCGATCGCATGCCTCCGACCGATATCGCACTCGGGCGCGGCGGATTTCGACTCAGCTGTTGGGGCTTTGTGACTGCTATTCTGTCCTGGTCAACACGCATTGTTCAACTTGTTGCTTGTGACACGCTTACACCCCACGAGACAAGCATGTATTGCTAACAAGCTGGACGACGAAACGACCAGTGCAGTAGTGGTACATAAGCTGATTACAGTGGTACTGGCCGATCACATGCCACGCTGTCACCACCGAGTGAACGTATGACCATTGCTCTAATTGTGTTTTTGCTGTTGTTGTTATCTTGTAAGCACTATGCTGACCGCGAATGCCTAAAACAAGAGCAGGACAAACACAACCGCTGAAAGGCAGTGTGCATAGCCACTACCAGTACTGGGCAAGCATGCCTTTCCAAAAAGCCTCTGAAGACGCATTGTTCATGGAGTGAGTGTGAACGCATGTATAACGTAATATTACAGCTATAGGCAAGCATGGGATGGGCATAGCGTTGCATTGCCATGCATGCACATCAACCTATTTCTTGATCAGTTACTTGGTTAGAGGAAGAGCAAGCTGTTATGCTCGGCTCCCAGCGAGCCACGTGGCTCCCTCGCTGCTCCCGCCTCTGTCTGCGACCCGGCGGCGCCAAGAAGGATGACGAGGATGAGGATGTGGAAGACGACAAGGACCACGCCAACACCGGCACCGCCGCCGCCGTCGCCGCCATGAAGGAAAGTGCTAGGTTGTGCACAAGCCACGGCCTGGTGTAGGGTTTGGGGCTTGGGCTGGACGGCGATGATGGCGGCGATGGCGGCGTCGGTGTGGTCGCCTGTGACGACAATCAGCCCGTTGACCACAAGCGCAAGGGCCTCCTCCTCCTCCTCCTCCGCAAGCTCGCCGCCGCTGACCCGCGCAGCGCTCTCCCCTGCTGCCAGGAGAAGAGGCCTTTCCCTGCAGGTAATGCAGCTGCAAGCAATAGGTTGTTCATTGCATTTGTGTAAGCGTTTGTTCGCACGCATTCGCTTTGGGGTGGCAGTGCGCAGCCAGGGTTGGTTTACGTCATCAAGTTTCCAGTCACAAACATGGTGTTCTGTTAGTAGCAGCAGCCCATTGTGCTGCAAGAGAGGGAGTCTGCGCCTGGTCAGTCACTAACTTCATTTCCTTGTGCATGCATTTAGTCGGACAGTCGGACTTCTGTCCTAAGTACAGTCATCCAGGTGTACACATGCGTTCAGCCATTCGGTTGTGCATGCGTTCGCTTGTTGAAGCATGCATACAAGCAGTCAATGCCTTGTTGACGAGTAAACGCGTGCATGTGTTCCATCCATGAATCGCGTATTACCCCAATCAATAAGTGCGTGACACAGAGATGCTGCTTTTAACTGCACTTTGTGCAGTTTTGAAAGCTGAAGGCACACCCGTTTGCCTTGATAGTCAGCCTCAAGCAGCACTTGTGCAAGCAATGTGCTGAGCACGAATCACAAGTTGTTTCAAAAAGCCTTTTGGTGCATGCAGTGGGGACAGCGGACACCACAACGACAGCAACAACACAGAGTAGTGTCTCCCGTCTTGGCGGAGGCCGCGGCAACCGAGACCGCTCCTTCGCTATCGCCTTCTTCGTCGTCATCCACGCCGGTGTTGCCTTTCCGCGTCGGCCACGGCTTCGACCTCCACAGGTGTGCGCGCTGTCATGTGTTATGTTTCATCCGCTGGTCAGTGGCGAACTTGCCATCTGCAACTGCGGTTGTGTGCATGAAAGCGTCTTGCGCGTGTGTGTGTATGCATGTGTGTGTGTGTGACGGAAAATGACTGCACGTAATGTGGATAGATGCGGGGCTGTACAGCTGCGTATGCATGCATGGTACGCCTGTTTACAATGTGGGAGGCGCATACCCTCATTCTTGCACCTAGAGACATCTTTCTGCCCTTAGTACCCATGATGCCACGTGCACAAGCTGAGTAGATGTACATGGCTTGTGTGGGTACATGCCAACCACATGCAGACCACCCCGAGCATGCATGCGTATACAGCTGTTCATCTTCACCGCCGCATTTGTACCGCACGCACACGCACAAACACGGGTGTGTCTATGCGTTTTGTGGATGCAAGCCCAATGCCTTTCGCGCTGCAGGCTGGAGCCAGGGCGGAAGCTGATTATCGGCGGCGTAGACATACCACATGATCGCGGCTGCGACGCCCACTCAGATGGTGAGTATCAGTTTGCGCTTGCAGAAATCCTACTCTCATGTTGATTATCTCATGTCGGTGTTTGTGTTCACGCAGGTGATGTGTTGATGCACTGTATTGTGGACGCGCTGCTCGGCGCGCTCGGCCTGCCCGATATTGGCCAGCTTTTCCCCGATAACGACCCCAAATGGAAAGGCGCCGCCAGCTCTGTCTTCATGAAAGAAGCAGTAAGAACACAATACACACTCATACACACACACGCATGCACACGCACATGCACACGCACACACTCGCAATCTTCACACATACCCACATTTATTAAACCATCTGTGTGCTCAGGTGAGGCGCATGACCGAGGCGGGTTATGCAATAGGCAACCTCGACGCCACAATCATACTACAACGGCCCAAGTTGAGTCCCCACAAGCCGGTCATCATCAAGAACATATGCGAGTTGTTGGGCGTCCCCGCCTCCGTTGTCAACCTCAAAGCCAAGACGCATGAAAACGTCGACAGCCTCGGGGAAAACCGCAGCGTGGCGTGCCACACCGTTGTGCTGCTTATGAAAACATAATGTAGTGCACATCACTTATGTATACATTTGCTCGCCTGCCTCCCAAACAGTTTTGTTGATTTATGCATGTTACCACTATAAGCTAGTTTTCACTTGTATGTTTTCTATTAGCTGCTTGTATTATGCTATACGGCAGCTTGGGTATTGAAAAGCAGGTTAATGTTGATGTGCGCTTACAGCAGAGATGCAAGGAGACAGTTATGTTGGCAAGACAACGCGTTATTGTGTGTATTGAGCAATTGAATAAGTACACAAACCACAATGCTACTGAATGCACAGACAACCTAACTGACCGCAGGCAAACTTGTCAATGTGACGAAGTCATGAGAGTGAGCGTTTTCCCACTGCAGTCTGCTCTATGGTTGCTTGTTTGAGAAGACGACAATGTTGATATCAACCTTGATGGCTGGCGTATGGCACAGGATAACAGAGGGTGTCCGATATCCGGCCGCCTTGCCAGCACACCCTGCTCGATATCGCAAAGCCCGCAGCTCCAGGAGCGATATCACCGGTGAATTGTTCAACAAGAGTCCATGCCTTGGAGCCGATGTCAAACTGCCACATGTCTGTGTACTCTGTTGCTGAGTCAGTATCAGAGCCACCAAAGATATACACGAAGCCGCTTTGTGCAGCTGAAGCGTGTCGATATCGCCCAGTGTAATGTGAAGAAGCTGGCTGGAAGCCCGGCAGCGATATCAAGTCGCCTGTGGCGATATCGAAAGCGACGAAGCTGTCGGATACGCCGTCATCGGTGTACCCACCGTAGATATAAACAACATCTTCAGATACAACTGCTGTGTGGCCGTAGCGAATGCCGATTTCAACCCTCTCGACCTCAATCCACGTGCTGGCAGCGATATCGAAAGCCCACACATCCTCAAACAAGTCTGTATCATTGCGCCCGCCGAAGATATAAATCACGCCATCGGAGCTGACAGCAGCTGCGTGTTGATATCGCGCGCTCGGGGTGAGAGTGTTCTCACCCTCTTGTGTGCTGATGTTTCTCCACGCGAGCGTCGTGAGGTTGAACTCCCACACGTCGTTGAACACGACAGTGTTGTCGCCCTCACCACCGAAGATGTACATTGCGTCGTTGTACATGACAGCGGTGTGGCCATCACGCCCGGGTGGGATTTGCTGCGTGGTTGTGATGTCCAACTGTTCCCACGTTCGCTCGTGTGCGAAGTCAGCACGTTGGGGTGAGTCTGCTGTGATCTCAATATCAACTGCGGCTGCGTGTACCTGCAGGGATGCAGAGTTCAGCAGCTGTTATGCACAGTGCAGGCATGTATGAGCGCTGGATGATTGCGAGGTGTGCGCACACACACAGATACCCACATGCACATCAACTGGCACATGCGCATGTGCGTGTGCGTGTGAGTGTGAGCATGCGCACATGTGTATACGAGCACGCGCACTCACACGCATACGCGCACGCAGTAGTCACACACACGTACACACACGTACCTTGACAACGGATATCTCGTCCCAGAAGGCGTGTGCAGGGAGCATGTTGGGCGCTCCAAGTTGGTCGTTGAAACCAGCGATGCCGGCACTGATGAACACCTTATCAATGTTAATGGGAGCCATATCAAACCAGACGAGCTCGCCAGCGATGTACGCGCTTGTGCCGGTGACATTGCTGCGGATTTCAAAGTGACGCCAGCCAGCGTGTCGGCTCGCTGGCACAGACTCCCACGGCGATGCGAGTGCATACTTGCTCTTTGTCGAGAGCGTGTACACGCCGAGTGCAGTGCTCTTATGTTGGGTGTTGTCGATATCTGCATCACCGGGCAGGAGAAGACGCTCGCTATCGGCGCTCTCGGTGCAGATATCGAAATTGGGACTGATATAATGAGCCGCGCTCTCGCTATCGGAGTCATAGAAGCTCGCACGCAGGATGAAGCTGTCCGTGGGGTCGATATCGGCCTCAATCGCACCAGCGGTGCCGAATCTGACATACAGACTCTTATCACCCGCATACGACAGCTCCTCAGCGATAATAAACCCATCTGCTGATGCATCAGTAAGCCCGCAGCCAATAGCGGGCCGGAAATTTCCGATGTCGATTCCACCCTCGAATCCTTCATAGAAATCGAAGACAGACTCAGGCAGCTGAATGCTGATAGCGGCCATGGGGTTACCGAAATACATCTCCAGAGTGAAGATATCGCCTGAGATGGTGGTAGCGGTGGCGGGGACGCGGACCCAGAAGACTGTCTCTTGCGTGCCACAAGTCCACATGTCCACATAGTATGCGAGTACGGGTCCTCCCTCAAGCCTGAAGGCGACATCCGTGCATGAGGGTGATATCTGCCCTGCCTCCAGCAGATAATCTGTCGGGACAGCGATACGGAAGGTGGTGTCGATATCAAAGGCAGCGCTGGGCTTCACTGCGAGGTGGATAACATAGTTGAGTGTGCTCGAGGGCTCGATATCAGCATCACGCAACACCCACGTATCGTTCAGCTTCGCCCCCGTGGTAATATCCGCACCACCGAAGATAAACACATCCCTGTTATAAGCCACAGCAGCGTGTCCGGACCGTGCGAGCGATTTCGGCAGCGCTCCAGCACTCAGAGCAGTTGTGGCTTCTGCAGGTGAGACAACGATATCCGTCTCGGTCCCGTTGATGGAGAGTGTGTATACGCCTGGCGTGTACACGATGAAAGACACGGGGTATCGGCCTCCATTGATGTTGTTGATGAGGGTGGCTATCTCCACCCCGTCGGGGAGACTGGCCTGGGTGATGGACACCATTGTGGATATCTGCTCCGTGAGATCGCGATCAGTGATGATGTTCGCCTGCAGGAGAGTTAAGTGTGTTGGTGTCAACGAGAGAGATGCTATACACGCACACAGATATGTGCACATGAGCACGTACATGCAGTGACAGACAGAAACATGCATGTGTGGACACACGCGCACAATTGCAGACATGCGCGTGCGCGCGCGTATATGCACACAAATATAAACACACACTGCAACAATGCAATAGTGTGCTCACCTGTTCCTCGGTTCCATCCTTTGCAATCACGGTAATCGCAGTCATAACGCCTGCAGTAGCTTGTATCGATGGCGGCGCATCCAGCATCTCCAAGCTGGCGATATCTCCGGCCGTGACCTCTATAACAAAGGGCTCGTCGGTGAGAGGGACATCCGGGATGATATTGCCGTCACCCAGCAGCATCACATTGAGGAAGTAAGTGCCAGCGTTGCCGATATCATACAAGGCAGCCCAGAGATCGCCCGTGCAAGCGAATTCGCCCAGCACGTCGATATCGATGGTGTGGTTGGCGACAAACAGCCCCTCGGGAACATTATCTCCGAGCAAGCGCCTGCGCAAGGCAGCGCTATCGCTGCTATTCGTGGTGGTGGCGTTACCGACATCGGCAGTCCCGAAGCAGATATCTTGCGCGGGGCAGTTTGGCGCGAGATCGTATCTCTCTGTCACACTCTTCACAACAAGCGGATACTCCACGCTATCATGAACATCGTTGTAGTACTGTATATCAAACTTGGTTGTCTCAATGACAAAGTGAGCCTCCCGTCCAACGTAACAGTACTTGCACTCGTCCTTGGCTTGGATGAGGACGTGTTGTGTCGACGCGTGCGTGCGTGTGGAAGCCAACCCGGGACCGTACACGCTGGTGTGGAGGGCACTTACAATGCCCACGCCGAGGTGGGAGAAAGCGTCCTCAACGGCGGTGGTGGTGTTGTCGTTCTCCCATGTGGGGGGACCCAACGGCGCGTGCCAGGGGTCCAAGTTGCCTGGGTGATACACGCGTAAGAGTGTCAACAATCCACACTACCACAACGCCATATGAACACAACAAACAACCGCCTTGTCAGTGATGTGTATGGTGCATCAGATATGCACAACACGCAAGGTGTGAATGCGCAAGAGCAGACTGGCTGGTTGGGGAGAGTACTCACACACACGCGCACGTGTGCACGCAAGCACACACACACACGCACCTTCAAGGCATGTCTTGGAATAGTCCTCCACCCAGCAGTCATGCGCGTACCCCTTTGCCACATCCCCGCTCCCATCATTAAAGCTCCAATACGCAGCCACCTTATCTAGCTCCATGTATGGCGGGCAATGCATCGTGTCCACAATCTCTTGTTGTGTCCTCGCCACACGCCACAACGTGGCCTCGTCGATCATCCCCGTGAAGGCGAAGCCGATATCGAGCGGTCTGTGGAGGATATCGGATGCAATCTTCTTGGGAAGAGAGAAGATTTCTTGTCCGATAAGCTCCCCGTCTTGATATAGAGAGAAGGTTGTTTGGTTGTATACGGCTGCTACGTGTGTCCACGTGTCCATGTTGGTGTATGGAGCTCTCACTTCACGCCATTCGGCGTTGCCAACGTAAACCGTGGCCACGAGCTCGCTGTAGTCGGGAGTGAACTTGAAGTCGTAGCTCTTGGAAGGCGTGTACACGTAGTCCTGACCGTTCTTGTTGAAGATGAAACGGTAGCTCGGGTCACGCCAGTACGGGCCGCCAGAAGCCAGCAAACGACGCCTACCACCCGCCTCAGGTGGGGGAGGAGCTGCACACATACACACAGCAACATAAGAATCGTGCATCTCTTCTGCCACAACACACACATGCACGCATTGTGTGTGTGTGTGCGCGCGCGCACGTACACACTGACGCGCACACACACACACACACTTACATGGTGAGGGTGGTGGAGGTGATGGCGCAGGTGGTGATGGCGGCGGTGGCGACGGTGGAGGTGGTGGAGGCGGTGAGGGTGGCGGGGGCGATGGTGGTGGAGGTGAGGGCGGTGGCGGGGACTGCCGCACGATGCCTTGCGGGTTCACCCACGCCGACATCGTGAGCCCTGGCGTGGTGAGAGACAACGAGGGCGTGTGCAAGACCTCCACACTAGTCTGACCGTTGAAGTTCAAGGACGTACCCGCTGTGCCCGACACAACAACACAACAACATCAGGAACATGTACAACACGCAAACCATGTACAACACCACAGGACGTGTACACATGCGTATATCCCCTCACCTGCGACGTGTACACATGCGTTGGAGATGAAGCTCTCGGGTCCTTGTGTGCCATTCACGGTGGCAGTCATGACATACATGCCCTTCACTTGTGGCGTATACGACACCACATACTGTCCGTTGCCCATGTCCTCAACATCCGCGTCGATATCGTGCGGGCCGGTGAGGTGAACAGCGATACCATCTCCACCCATAGATTTATCACACCCGTTGATGTCGCGCGCCTGCACTGTGAGTGTGGTCTTCACACCCGCGTTGTTGGCTAACGTTGGGTCTGTCAAAGCAGAAGTTGTGGCAGCCGAAGCGGGTCCCGCCATAGCAGATGTGTCGAATGTGGCTGCTGTTTCATTATTGACTGTCACAACCACATTATACACCCCGCATATACCGATATCGGGTGTGATGGTGGCGATATACGTCCCATCATTGAGGTCAATAACCCCAACTTGAGCTGATATCGAGTCGTTTGCAGCCAATGTGGCGGATATCGACACAACATCACTGCCAACTAACCGCCTAATCGAGCACGAGCTTCGTACGGTTATGGTTAACAAACCGGCTTCGCCTGAATCAATGATTTCCAAGGCAGGTCCCGATACTTCTGTTGCAAAAGCAGCTGCAGGGTCGTCATATGAGACATTTGTCCAGAGGCTCTGAGACAATATCCACACTGCGGCCAGCTCTCGAGCATTAATATCAGCCCAACCAGCGGATACACTGCCCGTGCCTTCACCAAAGGTCCACATGTGAGTGATATAGTCGGACTTCATCCCTGCCAGAGGAGTGATATCGGCCTCGGAGTCGAGATATCGGCTCAGCCAAACAGGGCAGAGCACTCTGTCTTTGATAACGAATGGAGGAGTGATTGCAGCTCTGATATTACCACTTGGTCTCAATCCATCTTCAGTGATAGCAACATGTGTTATCAACCCGTTGAATCGGTTCATGTTGTCCCCTTGTGCTGTGGACTCCTGGCCGATAACGACGATAGAGGGACTCGTGGCACCAATATCCGAGACAAAACCGGGGAACACCTGCTTGTCTTTGAGTATCCCATCAATATAAACGAACATGACGGGGTCCTCGCCACCGATATCAACCCACGTGGCAGCGATATGTTGCCACGTGCGCTCCTTTGCGACGGCTCGGAACGATATCAGCTCCGCGTACGCGTTGTAGCAAGGCTGAATATCGCACCCGCCGTAGATAGACAGATACACATGCCCGTCGTTGAGACCGAAAGAGACTCCGGGCTTGTTGTCGTCCCCGTGCGGCTTCGATATCACTGTCTGGACTCCAGCAGTGTTGTAACAGTAAACCCACGCTTCGAGCGTGAACCTGTTGGGTGGGAAAGATGCAACTGCTGTGGCCGTGGCATCGATATCGGCGTTAGCAAAGTCCAGAGCGTACGCGTGAGTGAAATACTGAGCGGATATCTCCAGCTGAGACAGTGCGCGGGAGTAAACCCACATCTCGTCCATGCGCGCGTTGATGTTGGACAACGTGCCGTTGGTGAGAAGGGTGGCGAGGGCGATGCCGAGGATGTCGGTGGTATCCGTGTCGTTCAGCAGCAGGCCGTTGAGGTAGACGGACCCGCTCTCACCATTGAACACGCCAGCAACGTGCTTGTAGGCACCCAAGATGGATGCGGGGGCCTCAAACTGTGGATGAGTCAAGCTGTCAGTAAGTGACACATGCATGTGCACGCTTGCGTGTGTGCACACGATGACACAGACGCACGCTGACATGCGCATGCACACCACACGCTCATGCACGGACACCTGCACCCACATGCACACGCGCACACACACACACACACGCACATGCACAGGTACACACGCGCATTTGCACGCGCACCCACATGCACCCACACGCGGACACTCGCACACACACATGCACAAAGACAGACGGCACTTACCGTCTGGTTATGTTCAATGTAGATCCACATGGAGACAGTGAAGGGATCATACAGGGCGTCCTCAGTGCCATTAGCAACATGAGACAAGTAGTCTGCTGGGACGGGGATGGATATCGCCGCTCCACGCGCGTGTGGACCAACAACAACCGCCCCGTTATCAACAGCATTGCGATCCTACAGGGGGGAGAGATACACACATTAGTCCACATGCACACATTACCACAATGTTGGTCATGTTGTTGAGTTTAGTACACCCACCTTGGTGACTGTGCTGGACCCGTCTTCGCCAAACACATAGCTGCCGTGTCTCTCATTGCCAGAGTAGTCCACAACAACAAAGCCACTGTTGTCTTCTGCGGGAAGAGTGAGGCTGAAAGTGTAGTGGGCTTCCAGTAGGGCCCGCAGATCCGATATGGATGGCATGTTGTCGTATTCCATAGCATCTGTGGATGAAGCCGATGTCGGTGAGTTCATCACCGACGCCGATATCGACCCCATAGGCAGGGCCGGACTCCTCATCACAATGATGATATCGCCCTCGACTGTTATCTGAGACGGGTCGTTGATATCAACTCCATCGAAAGAGGCAGTCAGCCACTTGCTCGGGGCGATATTCGCTGCGGTGATGGCAATATCACCATTACCGGGCTGGATATCGATAACAGTAGCGGGAAGCCAAACAGCAGAGGACTCAACTAACTGAGCACCGGTTAGAGTTAACGCCGCAACCGCATCACCGGTTAAGCTCTCCACTTGATTGCCAGCTTGGTTTAGACTATTGAAGCCGTAATAACCAACCAAACCGTCCTCAAAGCCGGTTAGTTGACCCCACATGTGGTGATACACTTCACGTGTGGACATTGCGCGGGTGAACAACTTCACTTCATCGATGAGGCCAGAGAAGGGCTGGTTGTTGGCTACATTGCCAGTGTTGCAGAGGGTGAATGAACCTGAGGGACGGCCGCGTGTGGTGAAGAAGAGGGGGGGAGAGTCGTCGACGTAGAAGACGCCCTCGCCGTCGGAAGCAACGGAAACGAAGACGTAGTGCCACATGTTGGGGGTGGCAAAAGCAGCCTGCATGAGTGTGAAACGTTAGTGTGAGTGTGTGCGTGTGCATACATGTATGTGTGTGTGCACGTATGCACGAATGCGCAAAGTCATGCGTGTGCGCGCGCACGCGTGCATAGGTGTGCATGTGGGGGTGTGCGCGCGCGCATGTGCTGGCGTGTGTTTGCGCGAGTGTGTGTGTCTGCGGCTGTCTGTGTGCATGCATGTGTATGCTGCAATTCGCATGTACTTACGTGAGAGATGGAGCCAATATAGGAGTCAAAATACGAGAAAGCCTCTCCATCATAATCAATCGACACTCGTCCATGCGTGGACTGCGGGTTATCAAACGCCATCACGCTGGCTGTTTCATTCGTATCTCTCGGCATAACCCACCCACCGAACGCAAACGCTCTCTTCTTGTCAAACACCAAACCAAACTCCTGCTCAGTTGTCGCATACGACCCAACGCCTTCACACGCCAGCGCAACCTCAGTGAAAGCCCACTTGACGGGTTCGCTCATCAACCCGCCGATGCCGAAATCCAATACAAGAGTCTCATTCACAACAGGTGTGATGCAAGATATCTCCGTGCCGGCTTCATTGACGGTCGCGTCGGTGGAGTATATTGGAATGATGGTGTAGGTCGGGGCCGACATCGGCTTCGCACATGTGCGTGCGGGAGCGATGGAGGATATCAAGTCCAGGCCCTCCAAGCAGCCGGTGGCATTAATGTTGCTGTCAACCTGGCGGATACGTATATATCAGCATGTTACACCAATCAGGATGCAATTGTGTGTCTATGTGCGCACGCTGTGCTTGCATGTGTGTTCGTGCGCGCACGCATATACATATGCACATGTGCGTATGTGCACGTACACATACCCACACGCGCGTATGCATACGCAGGTGTTTATGTACCTCACAGAGAGAGTTGTCATGGACGAGCACTTTGTGTCCCCACACGCATTGCAACGATGGCGAAGCAGCAAAGTTGAACCCTTTAACAACCAGCTCTTCTCCTCCCGTCATCTTGCTCTTAGCGAGAGGCTTCAACTCCACCAATACGTCGTTCACCTCGTCGATATAAGCTGGTTGCCAAGGCACGGCCGCAAAGATATACTCGACAGCACCATTGACATCAGCCAAGTTCCCTGAGATATCGTCAATAAGCGCATCGGTGAAGCGCATGTGTGCGGCCAATGTAAGCTCCTCGCTGTTGTTGTCGGGAAGGTCTTTGTTGAACATGATGTGGGGTAATGTGTTCTCATCGATGCCGTGCGAGTATACTCTCAGCTCGTCGATGTCGGCGTCGATGGGGCCGAGCACGAGAGAAAGAGGAGATGTTGGGATGGTGAGGGACTCGCTCTCGTACACGGTCACGCCGTCGATGAAGAGCGTGGCCACGCGGTTGATGGAGACGGCAACATGGTGCCATTGGCCTGTTGTGGACGTGTTGGCCTCCTGCTCTTGCTGCCTGCTCACACAGGTGATGAGTAAGTTGAATGTGCATAAATGTACAAGCATGTCCAGATGCGACATACGAGTGCACATATCAAGTGTATGCATGCCTACAAGCGCATGCAGGCGCTTACGTGTACAACTGTGCGTGCATGTGCAGGAGGTGGCAGACACACTCATCCATGCACATACGCGCGCGCCCACCAACATACACAAACATGTGCACTTGTATTATGGGAGCTAAACAACGAATGCGTGCGTGTGTGTGTGTGTGTGTGTGTGCATGTGTGCATTGCATGTCAATCCAGCTTACGTGACAACAGCGGGAGCCGCCAGCAGGAACTTCCCATCCACAAACTGCACCGCAACACTCGTGCCACCCGCACCCTCCGCGCTCACCACCGTCTGCGCATCACCCGTGGCCTCCTTCACCTTCACCCACATCGCCACACTCATACTCATCGCGTCCTCCGGTACAGAGACACTCAATGTCGCACTCGTTGTGTTGGACAGGCGTGCCACGCGCTCCATGAATGTGACGTGTTGGGGTGTGGCGGCCACGCGGCCGCCGTTGAGGACTGTGAGGGAGGCTCTGTGGGTGGAGAAAGATGGGGAGGGGGAGGAACAGGAGATGAAAGGGAAACCCGGGGAGAAGAGGTACGCGGATTGCCGGTCGGTGTGGGGGTTTGTGAGGTAGAAGGTCTGCAGTCAGGCCCGAGAGCGTGTGAGTGTGTGTATGTGTGTGTGCGCAGTGCCTGCATCTATGTGCGCGCGCGCATGCGAGCAAGCCTGTGCGTGAGCAAACACACTAACCGCAGAGTTGATGGTATCGACGACTTCATCATGTGTCAAAGCGTTGCCGTTGACATCCGCGACAAATGCGGGTGCGACATCCCCAAACGTGGTCTCCTTCCACTCTCGGCCACTCTCATACTCGTAAACCTTCGGCATATCCCTAAAGTACTCATCATAGAAGGGTTGATCATTCACCTCCCGCGGCCGATACAACATCCCCACATCATCTCTGTTATCCTCCATCCCGAACCCGCACTGCAAGAACGGCGAGCGCGCGAACCCAACACCTCCAAACACAACATCGTTCGCATCCCCAACATGCAGAACACGCTCCTCACCCTCACCCTCTAACATAGCAGGCATGAACGGCGCCGGCGTGTACACATACTTGGAATGCGTTGGGAAACTACTCCCCGCAAACGTGACAACATCATCATCCACATCAATGATGTTTGTCTCGTTGTTGTTGTACACGCCGGCGGTGTACCCGGCCTTGTCCGTGACGTGGTCGATGACAGTGTTGGGTGGGGGACCTTCCATCTGGAGGAGGCGGCGACGGCCGCCCGTGTCGGGAGGGGGAGGAGAAGGAGGGGGAGGAGTGGGAGGAGGAGGATGGGGGGGAGGAGGGGAAGGAGGTGGGGGAGAAACCACTGCAGAACGCACGCATCTTAGGAGAAGCATTGGTGAACGGACGAGTAAGTATTGCTGCATGTGGTGCACACATTGATGTGTATATGTGTATGTGTGCATGTGTACTTGCATGTACACATACGCACATGTACACATTCGACTGCACGACATGATCGAACTTGTCTTACAACTGCTGTTGCAACAGTACTCAAGAGACAAACACTCACTCCCTCGCTGACCTATTTTCCCCTCTTGGCACGGGTTGTTGAACCTCGCCCACAGCACCCTTCCCGCCGTGACATCCAACTGCAGACCGCGCGGCGCCTCCAGCACGCGCGTGGGCAGGTGCATCGGCATCCTGAACATAACATCCTACAAGAGAGAGCCACACATATTAGCACAAATGCATGTGTATGCGTGCGTGCACATGTGCGTGCGTGCGTGCGTGTGCGTGCGTGCATGCGTGCGTGTGCGCGTGTGCTATCTCAAGGTGAACAACCCCACTCAGAGTACGTGTTCTCATCATCACTCACCCACACTTCTTCAACCGTGATCTTCCTGTCGTACACCACCACCTCGTCGACAAACCCGTCGAAGGACGGTAAGTGACTCGCGGGGCACGCCATCCCGATCTTGAACGTGCAGCACGCGTCCGGGTCGCCCTCAGCGACAACATCATTGACGTCCACGAAGCCACTGCGGATCTCGGGAGTGTAGAGGGGAGAGGGGAGGGAGCCGGAAACAACGTCGTTGTAGGAAAGCAACCTGTGGCGGGTGGGTGGGGGTATGTGTAAGTGTATGTGTGTATGTGTAAGTGTGCACGCACGCGCGTGCGTGCACGTAGTTGGTTTTGCGCCCATGTGCACGAATGTGAGTGTGCGCGTAATGTGTAAGTGTGCAGTTGAGTGAGGCTTGTAAAATCGCACCTTCTTGTTGGAGGTGGGGGCGCCGAGACGATATCGCACATGGTCGGGTAGGTGGAGGTGACAAACTCCGCCACAACACTCCCGTCAACTGTTCAGTAGGCAAGTTAGCGATATCACACACGCATGCACACAGCCACATGTGTGTGTGTGTGTGTGTGTGTGTCTCTCTCTGCTCATTACCGATGAGTGAGCCGCTTCCAGCTTCGTCAACGGCGATTGCTGCGTGGTGCCACGCGTAGTCCTCGTACGTGCAGTTGGACCAGTAGTACGTCCCCGCGTCGTACACGCCGTAGCGCTTTTCTGCCGTCTGGTAAAGCAGCGCGAGCTTGCAGTCGAAACGCAGAAGGACCTGGTGTGAATTGGAAGGTCAGTTGGATACAATGATGTTGTGTACACGTGTGTGTGTGTGTGTGCGTGCGTGCGTACGTTCGCAGGCACGCACGCATGCGCACATGCGTGCGTGTGTGCAACTGCGCATGTTCTTGTGCCACACACACGTGCAGACACCAATGTGTCATCAAAGTCAACATACCTGTTCTTCTGGGACGGGACGGTCAATGATCTTAAGCTGGATGCAGTAGAACGGCAGTGCGGTGATGAGGTACTGATCGAACGCATAGAAGCAGACCTGCACAACAAATTCACATCAGCCCCACATCACCCCCGCCCCACCCCATCCCCCCACACCCCACCCCATCCCAATCCAACCCAACCCAACATACACCCCAACACATCCCCCATCCCCACCTGCGACAGCGCGGGCCTATCATCATTATCCGCATCGCTTGCCTCCCAACTAAACAACCTGCTCCCTTTGGCCCCGTTCACACCCTGCTCCGTCAAGTCCACATAGTCCTCAAAGAACGCCCCCTCAGGCAGACCCGTCGTCTCGATGTCCAGCGTGGTGCAATCGTCCGTGTCTTCGGCGATGATATCGAACTGGAAGGGATCTCCCCTGTACTTTGTCATCACGGGGACGTTGTACTGTGTGAGGTCCAACGCGGCGAGCCAGTTCTCGACGCCCGGGTTGCGGGACTGGTCGCCGTCGGTGGAGATGAAGGTGGGCATGGTGTTGGGCTTGCAGGAGGTGGGGACGGGAACGAGAGCGGTGCCAGAAACCTGAGTGGGGATGTGGGTGTTGGGGTGTGCGTGTGCGTATATATGTATGCGTGCGTGGGCGCGTGTGGGCGCGTGGGCGTGCGTTTGGGCTTGTGGGCTTACTTTGTTGTTTGTGTGCGTGTGTGCACTATGTTTTCACGTGCGAGTGGGCGCGTATGTGTGCAATGCAGTTTTCAACAAGTGACAGAAGTGAGTCAACGTCAGCAACTGCTCACTTCTCCGCAGGTGGAGTTGCCGGAGCCGAGGTTCTCCGAATCGGGCTGGCAGAGGGTGAAGTCGCCATCTCCAAGACCGCAGATGGTGCAGTGCTGGGTGCCGTAGATACCATCGCTATCTGTGTTGTTGGGTGTGACTCAGTGGCTTGACGACGATGCAAGTGACTATGCAACACGCACGCGCACGTACTGGCAAATGTGGGTGTCCCGGCGACGTTGCTGAGGCAGTTTTCGTTGCAGAAGTTGAGGTTGCCGTCGTAGAGGTAGAGCATGAAGTCGAGCGGCACCTTCACCTTGCCGTCCGACACCATCACCACCATGTTGTAAAGACCGGCACGAAGCTTCTGCTCCGGAGCACTATCCAGCCAGGTCTGATAGCCAACAGGTGGTCAGATTAGCATACACATCTATACATGCACGCACACGCACACACACACATACACACACACACACACATACCTGCCACACGACGAGTCCCGGCACTTTGGCCGTGGTCGGGAACGAGTTTCCCGCTTGCGGCGTCTGCACCGGCGTCCTATCATCGGGACACTTATTATCCGGTTGTCCATCTCCATCCCTATCCTCCTCATACATGGCTTGATTGCAATCAAAGTTGCCATAATACGCCGCACTATTCACAACCCCATCCGCTTTACTCCTCATAATCCCACCCATCTCACGCGTATTACCAAACCTAAATTGTAAGTTCCTATTGTCAACGGGATCGAGGTCATATGCCGCTATTTGGAATCGCGCATAGTTGGGATGCGCCACGTGCATGACGGGCATGATGGGTATTTGTGTCACTATAGGGGAGCGGTTGCCATCTCCCGTGACTTTGATTTCGATCTCCAAGCGGAAGCGGCCCTGCGCGTTGTTGTTGAGGAGGTAGTTGAGTGGGGTGGGACACACGCCAGGGTTGGTGTTCCAAGGGACGCTGCACTCGTACACGCGGTCGCCGCCGGTGAAGTAAGCGACGTATGTCGCGGGTTGGGAGGCAATCATGGATGAGCCGCTCGGAGGCAAACTGCGCGTGTGACACGCATGTTGGGTTGGGTTGGGTATTTGTTGTTGTTGTGTGTATACCCAACATGTGGTATTGGTATCATACCTGTAATCGTATGTCCATCGGCTGACGCCCGTCAGGTAGTTTCCGATGATTAGGTTGTTCGTATCGTCGATGGAATCCACCAGCATGATGATGTCCTCAGCGTTGCCATCACCATAGAAGAACCCGTAAACCTGCATCCCCAACAGAGTCAACAATGGCACAGAGATACATGCACACAGATACAGATACACGCACGCACACGCACACACACCTGTGACCACGGCGCGCACTTGGTCTTATCCGTCACATACGCATTAACCGCACTCCCACAATTACTCGGCACATTCCCTCCCGGTCCCTTATAATCACAGTAAAACGGGTCCGGACACTCGGTCACAATACTCTTATCGTCATGGACCGAATATGGAAACTTCACATGGAAGTAGGAAACTCTCGGTGTGTATTGCGGGTCGATGTTTTGGCAGCCCTGCCCGTTTGTGGCAGGAGTGGACCCGCCCGGGCAAGTGTATGGAACGTTGGGACCGAGCCAGTAAGCCTCGCTGCCATGCCAATCAGAAGGGGAAGGGTCGCTGGTTGTGGAGGTAACAGCCCACTGCTCGCGGAACCACTTGCCCCACCTGAGGGGAGGGTGTGAGTGGATACATGTCTATG
>RHPI01001043.1:20675-52133 GCA_009103225.1 Chlorokybus atmophyticus | reverse complement strand
TTCCTACTCTCATAAGCACATGGTCTGCCATCTTGCAACAGTACTGCACCACACCCAAGGGTGGACGCATCGCTAACCACAGTGAAATGCTTGTCCCAGTTTGGCAATGCCAACACTGGAGCAGAAGTCAAAGCTAGCTTCACCTGTTGCATAGCAGCTTCTTGTTCAGCTGTCCATAAGAATGGAGCATCTTTTCGCAACAGTTTTGTCAAAGGCACCACTACTGTGGAGTACCCCATCATAAACTTGCGAAAGTAGTTTGCCAATCCCAAGAATGATCGCAGCTGATGGATATTCTTAGGTTGAGGCCAATCCTTTACAACTTGCACTTTGCGAGGGTCAGGTTTCACACCCGCACCGCTCACAATGTGCCCCAAGAATGGCAACTCCGTCTTGCAGAAGTCACACTTCGCAAGATTGGCAAACAAGCGATGTGCACGCAGCAAGGCGAACACCGCTTCCAAGTGCTGCTTATGNTCGCAGTAAAGCAAACACCGCTTCCAGATGCTTTCTGTGCTCCTCTTTTGTTTTACTGAAGACAATGATGTCATCCAAGTAAACCATAACATGCTTGCCAAGCATGTTATCAAAGATCTTATTCATTTCCTTCTGAAACACCGCAGGTGCATTTGTCAATCCAAAAGGTAACACTTTGTATTGATAATGACCTGAAGGTGTTCTGAATGCTGTCTTGTAAACATCAGAAGGGTGAATACGGATTTGATGGTAACCGCTTGTCAAGTCTAGCGTACTGAAGTACGCATTACCCGACAGTTTATCAAACACATCATCAATCCGTGGTAACGGGTATCGATTCTTTACCGTAATCTTGTTTAGAGCACGATAATCTACACACATGCGCAATTTCCCATTCTTTTTCATCACAAACAAGATGGGTGCGCCAAAGGGTGAAGAACTCGGTTCAATCAATCCCTTTTCCAATAACTCTTTGATTTGAGTTTCCATTTCCCCCCTCTCATTGGGGCTCAGCCTATATATTGGCCGAAATGGAGGCTCACTATCAGGAATCAGTGGTATGGTGTGTCCGACACCTCGATCAGGGGGTAAGCCTGGCAACTCATCTGAGAATATGTCCTGATACTTTTCAATGATGTCTGCAACACCTGCCGTACTGCCTGGCACAAAGTCATCAGATGACGTTAAGTGCACAAGGAAAGCCGGTGTGTTTTTACGCAACGCACGCTTCACCTGAAGTGCACTGAGAAGCGCAGGGTCTGTTTGCTTGTGTTCCAAGCTATGCGACCCTTTTACAGACAACGTTACACGCTTACGACCCTTTTTCACTGTGCACAACCGTGCACCAGTATCCAATGTCATTTTAACATTGTCCTGCCATTCCTGTCCTAGTACCACATCAACACCCATTATGTTGATGGACACCACTATGAAGGTGAGATTGGCATGATAATTACCAATCTTTACCTTCATTTTGATTTCTCCTTTCACTGGTAACGTACCCCCAGCACCGGCAGCTGAAAATGCTGAGGGTTTACACGCTACTTTATTGCGCACAACCCATTGTTCCTCAATAAAATTGTGCGTTGCACCAGTGTCAATCAAGAACGAACTGGTTATTCCCTGCATTGTGCCACTAAATGTCCACAACAGAGGCACAACCCGTCCTTGAAATGTAGCCAAGAGTCCGTGACTAATGCGAGGGTTGAGTAAAATTGCTGACAATCGCACTGTCCCTGTTTCACGCTTGCTAAATTGCTTTAACACAGTTCCCCCTCGAGTATGTTTCAACCATGGGCCATGATACTTAGGCACCATTACTACCACACTCAAAGTTCTGTGTTTACTTTGCAACTCAGTCAAAGTGTGCAACACATTGGTAAGCATGTTAAATTCCACATGTACCAACACACAAGCATTCTCTTCCACTTTTGCAACGTCAAAAAGTGGCAACTTGCTATGTGTTTGCCATGCGTGTGTCATTACATGCACTTGGGACAGCTCATCAAACCAGTTTGCTAATAACACAAGCAACTGGCCATCAACCACTTTTACATCAGTCACGACGTAATCCTATTCAACCTTCTTGGCCTTGCCCTTCCCCTTGGTTGGGCAGTTCTTTGCAATGTGGCCAGGCTGATGACAGACGTAACAGGTGCGAGCCGCAGCAGGCGTAGCACCACCAGCAGGTGTGGCACTAGTAGAAGGACCATATGTCTTCGCCTTCTTTGCCAAGTGTGCACTCGGATGAGGGAAACGCTTCCCTCCCACCCCTGGCGGTTTGGCCGAAACTGCCACATGTGACTTGTCCTGCACCGCCGTGTCATCGTTGTATAGGTACACGCTCAGCTTCTGCAACTTGGCCAAGTCCTCGGGAACCCAAGGCAGTCCCGTTGCCGTGTTGTACTGCAGTTGATCACGCACACGCGCATCCAAGCCGCGCTTGTACAACTCAAACTGCTCGGCCTTGTCAATAGGCATGAGGCCGCTGTTGGCACGACCCACCAATGCCTGAAATTCCTGCAGATAGGCTGAAGCCGCCCGACCATTCTGTCGCAACTTGCTGAGCTTGTTGCGAGCCTGAGTAGCCGGGTCCATGCCACCATAGCGTTCCGTCAGGAACTGAAACAGTGCCTCCACTGTTTTGGTAGCACCGTCCTGTGTCTGCCTCGCCCACTCGGCGAGAGCGTCAGAAGGCATGAGCAACTCAGCAACAGCAATGTGTTCACCAACGGGGCGTCTCAATGCTGTTAAATAGTGCTCAACAGTTACCACCCAGTCGTGGATACTGACGCTGCCGTTGGGCTTGAACTTCTCAGGCTTATTCAGTTCTGTATCCGGCAGCCCCGCTGATGCTCCAGCTGCTGAAGTAGCACCCGCCACCTGTTGGCGCAGCGCCACCAACTCAGCCTGCATAGCATCGAGGCGTGCCGTCAACTGTACTCGGCCAGTCAACTTGTCTTCCAAGTTAGGTCCCAAGTACCAGAACACGTCCTTGCAACGCTGTGAGGTTTCCACTCCCAAGTTGGCCAAAGCCTCAAACGCCATTCGCTTGCCTTGGTAAGGGGGAGGCTTATCGTAAACAGCCATCAGAGCAGCCACCTTCGGATCACCGCGCACGAGTGGCGGAACATTGTTCGTCAGCTCGTGCTCGAGCATGCGGATCACCATCTCCTTGCTTGCGCGAGGAAGTGTGACAAAGTCCGTCTCATAGCCATCACGAACCTTCTGAGCCCATGCATCCCATGTTTCCTTGCCAAGCTGTGGGTTGGCATCAAGCAGAGCCTTGCGCTCCTGGGCATACTTCTCAATTGCCCCGCCAATGACACTCTGAGAGTCAACTGCAGGTGGTGCCATTTCAGCGTTTACTGCAACTGGTACACTCTGAGCAGACTGGTCGGGAGAAGCATCGCTCTCTTGCTTGTCTCCCTCCTTCTCACTGACGGTCAGCTAATAGCTCTCACTCGTGTCAGAGTAATTCACTTCCTCTTCACTTGATGGCTCATATGATGTGGACTTCTCCACATCGTCCCCTCCTTGGTCAGACATCTGCCCAAGAATATAAGCCGTCAATAGTTGAAGTTTGCAAGTGCACAAACACACAAGTTGTGCACTGCAAAAGTGTCAAAATCACTTGATGTTGTCTCGTCAAGTTTCAAGTGTGTTACGTGGAGTATACAGCTCAAACAAGAGCTCCCCACACACTTCTCAACTAGACACTTGCTTAGAAACAAACCGCACGCGAATTCACGCGGCGGTTCACAAGTTACAGCTTGTCAAAGTTTGCACTTTGTACAACTCAACTCAACCCACAATTGTAATTGACACACAGGGTGCCAAAACCTCGTTGAATCAACCCTACAGGGTGATATCAGCGAGTTGTGAGTTGTGAGTCTGATACTGGCCGCACAGAATGACTCTGGCGGCCTCACCGCACTGACTGGCGGTAACGACAGCCGATGTTGCCACCGGACTGTCTCACAAGGGGGGTCAAACCCTTTACACCACCACGAATCCACGTGGTGGCCAGCACAAGCACACACAAGTGGTTATATATATATAAATCACTATGTGATGTGCTGGGCATGCAATACTGAGGGGGAAGGCTGCCTGAGTGGCCGCCTCCCCTACACGCAAGCTAACAAGCTCGGCTAGGCTAGGGCAGGGCAAGCTAGGCTATGCAAGGCAAGGCAAGGCAGGGCTAGGTAACTAGCCTACACCAGCAACAGCGTTTCAATAATAACAACAACAACAACAACTACCACCTAATAACTACCACTAGTTGCCGCCGCTGCAGTCGCCTGCCGCCTGCTGCCGCAGTCGCCTGCCGCCTGCCGCCTGCCGCCGCCCCTTCCACAGGCTCTTCACGCCCGTGCTCCGATACCAATGTAAGGAGACTAGAGGGGGTGTGCCCCCTCCTCCCTTTAATCCCCTACCCCAACACCACCACCAGCCACGACGCCACCGCCGCCGCCGCCAGGGGAATCTGCCGGAGCAGAAGATCCCCTGGCTATGGCGGCCGCTGCGTTAGCAGCGCCGCCATACGGCTGATATCGACATGAGACTCATGTCTCATGTCGATATCAGTGTCACAATTAAGTAACACTACATTAGGGCCTTAACACTAGGTTAACGGCCCTAAAATGGCTTAATAGACTGTATAATCCCGTTGGGACCCTTATTTAATCCTAAATAAGGGCGGGGAACCTCTATGGAGGTAGCACACCGTTACACCTGCTTTGCGAGCATGGCGGTGTCAAACCACAAGCTTGTGCCCTTTGCCACAGCTACTATCTTGATAAGTGAATACAAGCACCGGTTTTTTCAAGAACTTGATCTTATTACGTATCAAGAAAATGCTCACGGGCAGCAACACTTGCTTCGTCTTTAAACAAATCATCATAACGAAGTTGTTCACTTAAACCGAAGTCTCTCAACGGGGGAAGACTGTCAGTGTACACTCTAATCTACTCCCGTTTAACGACCAATGTGCAAGAGAATGCCCCCGCTAACATCATGGTTTTTGTAAGACCAATCGTCCAGAGGCAAATTTAGGAGAACATATTCAAATGTATTAAGATTGAAACATAGGCTTATAATTTTTTGAGCGGGCTCAGTCTTTTACCCGGGGAACACACCTTGAACACACTTGAAGTGTTCTATCGTGGTGAAGTTGAAACATGAAAGATTATCTTTACGGTTACCGCAAATCTTAAGTCCACGAACCCTTCGTTCTCCTTTCGCGTCGCGGTCCGATAATCGGACGCTTCTCGTGTAACCGCATGGTGTGACGGATCGGACACGTGCGTGATTAATCACGTTAAGGCGTGACTTTTGATTTCTAGTGGACCCCTCGACGCGCTACGTTAATCACACAGCGTCAAACGCCTCGCAAAAGAAACTTCACCAAGATTCATGAGTATGAATCCAACGATAGCAAATTACCACTCGCCGCCAATCAACTGCATCCGCCGGCTGGCATTACACTGTTGTACGGTGTTGCCGTGTAGCGTGACGCGCATGTGCATGACTGAGTCAGTCAGACTGACAGAGGTTAGACGGTCAATCAAATCGTGAGCATGCCGTCGCCATTACCGTTGGACGCAGGGGGCAAACGGAACTTGCAGTAACCATCACTTCTGGTTATTTGTATAACGTAGGGTCAACTGCCCTAACTTGGGGCCGTTTTGGGGTTTTAAGGATTTCGCGGCGGCGTTATTGGTGTTTGTGGCGGACATGTATATAGTTATTAACAAGTATCAGCTACATGTGTGATATTGTTTTCTCAATTTATAAATAAGCATTGAGTGAGACAGGGCGCGCGCCGAAGTAGAGGGTGTTGGGGGTGCCACCCCTCGAGTGCCCCAGCCCTATCTTGGGGACGAAAACGCTAGGGCACTTCCCTAGGTGAAATCTCATTTCCGCGCGGAATGGGATGAAACTTGGGAAAATAAGGTCTTAACAATGACGCAAACTAGGCACAAAAACAAAAAACGCATTTGGACTTGATGTGAGAAAGTTATGATATCACAAACTTTGGGGCAATCTTACCCCGTTTCCACGCGGTAATATCCATTATGAAGAATGCATAACTCCTGGCCTGGTTGGCCGTTTGGCTAGGTTATGGGTTCGTTGGATAGGTCTGTACGAGGGCTTTCAACCCCTATAATTTGACCGGGAAAGAATTGCTAAGCCGGCAGCTACAGCCCAAAAACGGGATGTTCCCAAGTCAGGGTCCATTCCCAAGTAAGGGCACTTTACCCTATAACAGGGGAAAGGGATCGCACGTTGTGACAGCCGGTTTTGGCCGTAGTTGTGGATGGGTTGCGCAAATGGCGGTCAAGTTTATACTTTCTGGATTCCTCTCGTCGAGCACTACAATTTTTGCACTGAGTTAGCACACGGCAGTAGTGTGGAGGAGGACTGTGCATTGCAAGGAGGTCCCCAAGTTCAAGGCAAGACTACCACAACTACACAACTACACCTACTGCTATGCAACGCAGCTGGGCCCGGGTGGGTAGTTTGCACGCTTTGGCATGCTTGTCATCACGGTGGCATATGCCACTGAGACCACCCAAGCTAACATGCTGCTGGCAGGGCAAGAGAGTGAAGGCCCAGACTCCCAAGGCCGATAAACGCAAGCGCAACTACAGCATATACGAGGGGAGGATGGAGGACATCAGCAGGGCTGTCACTGCGATCAACCAAGGCTGCATGCTTGTGAGTGACGCAGTGAAGGAGCTGGACATCTCTGACTCAACCATGCGCAGATTCGTTGCCCAGCAGCAGGACCTGCCTGTGTACAAATGAGTTAGCAAGTCCTGCGTGTCAGTGCATTCAGTGTTGCAGTCAGGAGTTGGTCACTGCGTTGGTGGGGGGCTGAGCAAAGTGTGTATGCAATGCAGAGCACCAGGGGCTTCGACTGTGTTGACTGATGAAGAAGAGAAGGACTTAGCAGAGTGGGTGAAGCTGCGAAACAAATGGGGGAGAGGTGTTACCTGGGGGGAGGTTTTTGTTGAAGTAGGCAAGTGGCTCGTGGGAGACCCGCGCGCAAAGCTGTTCAACAATGGCATACCTGGGCAGAAGTGGTTCGATGGGCTACGAAAGAGGCACAACCTTATCAGTAGAAAGGCTGAGCCTCTTGACAGGTCCCGGAGGGTTGCCTTCACCAAAGACATTGTGTACCAATACTTTGATCTGCTGGCTGAGACTGTGCACAAGCTGGGTGTTGGGCCAGAGAGGATCCTGTCACCAGACGAGGTTGGCATCGAGCCTAACAGTGCTGCAGGGAACATCCGCATCATCTGCGAACGGTAAGAGTTGTTAGTGTTGTCTTTGAGATTCATGCATTGTCTTTGAGATTGATGTGCATGCACATGTTCATGCACATGCTGACTCACTTGTCTGCCTGTGCAGTGGCAACAAGTATGCACAGTGTTCAACCAGCGGCAGCAGAGCACATCACCTTGATGTGCGCAATAACTGGAGCTGGGCTTGCCGCACCACCCCTTGTGATTATGAAGAGAGAGAGTCAGCGCTGATGTCAAGGCCTTCAAGGTCCCCGGGGCCCGCTACTTGCTCAAGCCAACGCGTGGATGACTACTTACATCTTCGAGCTCTGGATTGAGAAGCTGGTGTCATGGCTGCCAGGAGGAGTCAGCCCTGAGAACCCTGCGCTGTTAGTCACGGACGGGCATGTTTCAAGGTACAACCCAAAGATGATCCGCTTTGCACTCGACCGGGGACTCCACATCCTCATACTACCACCACACACCACACATAGGCTACAAGTGTTGGATGTTAGCTGTTTCCACCCATTTAAAGAAGCCTACAAGAAGGAGTACCGTAAGAGGGAGGACGGACACCACAACCAGGCACTCAAGCGCAAGGATTTCTTGAAGGTGCTGGTAAACCCTTATCTGATTGCGTTGTCCCCCCAGAACATCATCTCAGGGTTCAGAGCCTGTGGGTTGTGGCCCCTTGACAAGCACTGCTGCGACAAGTACTTCCACACTGTTGAAGCAGCCCCACCGGCACCTGAACTATCTGCCCTGCTGGAGGCAATCGAGGTTAGAGATGAGCAGGCAGTAGAGGAAGACAATGGCGAAGAAGATTGCACAGATGGGCAGCCAGCAAAGAGGGCCAAGAGCATCAAGATTGCTCACCTGTTGATTGCTGATGAGGTGATCGATGAGCTGCAGAGGAAGGCTGAGGCCAAGGCTGCCAAGGTGGCAGCAACCAAGGCTCATAAAGAAGCTGCAGCACTGAAAAAGGTCCAAGCAGTTGAGGATACAGTAGCCAAGGCAGCAGCACAAGCAGAGAAGAAGAGGAGAGCACAGCTGAAGAAGATGATAGCACAGCGGGAGAAGGAGAAGAAGCAACAAGAAAAAGCAGAGGCACAAGAGGCAGCAGTAGCAGCCAAGCAGCAGCAAGAACAAGAGAAAGAGAAGAAGCGGCAAGAGAAGGCAGAGGCGCAGGCAGCAGCCAAGCGGCAGCAAGAACTAGAGAAGGAGGAGAGAGCAGAGGCACAGGCAACAGCACAAGATGCACGGCAGCAGAGGCATGTGAGAGAGCAGACAGCCAGAGAAGCCCTTGAGATCTGGTTCCGCTATTAGTGGAACCCTATGCTATGCCATAACCAACTGGGCGATCCCCTGTGGGATGTCGCTGAGCGTCACTTCAACGGCCGCACCAACCACCTCGCCAAGGAGGCTGGCGCACGCTGGCGCCAGAAGCGCAAGACCACCCCAGCAGTAGCTACACCTAGCACTAGTGGTAGCTAGCAATGCTCTGACCCTGCACATACAACCATACACACACATGCACCCCTGTCCCCCATGCATGCTGCCTACCTTGTGCATGCCGCCCACCTCGCCGCCTTGCTTGCAACCTTGCAATGAAGGCAATGCTCGTCGCTTGGCGGCAAGCATTGCCTGCAGCCCAAGTAACCTGCATGTCAAGGCTATCACCTGCGTGTCCGCCTGCCCCCCCAGCCTGCTCCCACTGGCCGCAGCCATGCCGAAATGGCTGCAAGGTTGCCTTAGACAGCCTTCAGCACAGGCTGCAGTCTGCTGACAGCCTTTGGCAGGCTGCATCGAGTCCCCAAGTTAGGGCCCGCGACTTTTGGGACTGTTAGCTCTCACACCCCAACTTTGGCCTACTGCAACTAACGTTATACTAGGCCAAAAAAACCCTTAAAAATATGGCTGTGTAGGCAAAAACTTTATCTACACATCATACATATACATGGCCGCCAAAAAACCAACACCGCGGAAGGCATAACCTTATAATCTCCAAACAGCCCCAAGTTAGGCATACTTACCCTATGTGCACTTAGTAAATGATATTACATCGTGTGTCACACGTTTCCCATGTGTCACATCCAGTTGAAGATTGACAAGCACTCCAACATGTACAACTTAGGCTATATCTTACACCCGCCTACCGCCGTTGCTGGGCGCTTCTATTTGCCACAATCGACTGACAGTTGACAAGCATTCCAGTATTCTAATATATTACAATGCACACAGTGTATGAACAACATAGTAGCGTCTTCCAACCGTTGGGCGCTTCTATAGCTCAGTGGTAGAGCATCTGTCTTGTAAACAGAAGGTCCTGAGTTCGAAACTCAGTGGAAGCTTCTGCGCGCAACTTTTGGCGGCCGTAGCCTACGGCTTGAGAATCCCGCGGCGTGACGGTGCGTTACGGCCCGAAATCACGCAAATAGAGTGCTTTGGCGGCCCGTAGCCTACGGCTTGAGAATCCCGCGGCGTGACGTAGCCTACGGCCCGAAATCACGCAAATAGAGTGCCTTACGGAGGCCTGTCAAGTATGAGCCTCATACTAACAGGTGCAAGTTTGTAAACTTACTCAATTGGACTCTCTCATAGGAAGGTAGCCGGGCATGAAAGAGCAACATTGCTGGTACAGAATTGGGACAGGCACGTACATGTAGGCCTTGTCCTGTCCTGTGACACAAGATCATGCCCCCACGTGCATGTCACAGGAGACTGCGACAGGCGACGCTACAGCTTGAGCGTGTGGCAGCGTCGTAGCCCGTTATGACGGCAGAGGCGTTGCTGTTTGTGTTCACGACCTAGTTGGTGATCTGAGCATCAACGTTTGGCGCATGCGCAGCTTCAACAAAATGGACACATGTCGAAACGTCTGACGCTACACCAGCGCATGTGTACATGTGCCGAACAAGCAGTGTCTCTCTCTTTCACTGGCTACACAACCACATCACATCACACAAGGTCAACGTGCACCCACCGGTGTCGGAGGCGTCCGTCCCCTTGCGCGTTCTGTGAGCAAGTGGTTTCCAGCTTCTCAATTCACTCAGTCCGTGCAGGTGGGCGTGGGTTGGCGTTTTCCCCTCCATCACGTGCAAGCCGCCCTGGCAGGGCATCACGCTCAAGGCCAGATGCAAGACAGATGGTCAGCGCTGTACCACAGCGAGGCGTCGCAGCACTGTGGATTGGAGGTAAGCCGCGTGGGTGGGTGGGTGTGCGTGGGTGTGCGTCTGAAATTGTGTGTGCGCGCATGTGTGTCCACATGTGTGCCTGCACGCTTACGCGCGTCTGTGCACGCATGTATGCGTGGGTTGGCTATGTGTGTGTGCGCGTGTGCATGCATGCTTGCATGGTAATCTCGTGGCATGCCTGCAGGTGAGGAGAGCTTCCGATAACCCCGCACACACAAGCGCATATGCAAGCATTGAAACCCGCCTAAGCATTTCTGAGCTTGCATCGCAGTAGCAATATGGATGAACTGTGCACAACTCGCAACAGTAAGCATGGCAGAGATCAGCAGCCGACATCAACAACCAACAGTTGTTACAGATGCACGGTACACGACACCAGAGCCAGTTCAACACCGCAACAATGATACACACGGTGGAGAGCTCTCCAGCTTGAATCAACTCGACGGAACACCCCAATGTGGGGGTTCCTACACCGCCATGGCCAACATCGCGGCGACTGCGCATCCCAACGCAACGACGCGTGTGGTGGACAACGCCAACGCACTGTTTTTGGCAGGAGCTGGCGCAGGCGTGCCACCAGTGGTGCCCGCAGGGGGAGGTGAAAGGCGTGGAGGCGGCGATGATGATGTGGGAGAAGTGCTGGGTGACGGGCCCGGTGCAGATGTGGGTGATTTTGTGGGTGATGTTGTAGGTGATCCCGAAGGTGGTGTTGTCCCTCCCGCCGTGCTCGGACCGGGTGCGGGTGTGGTTGAAGTGGGTGGGGGAGGAGCGTTGCTGGGTGACACGCTGCCTGGGGCGGGGGCGGGGGCGGGTGTGGGTGTGCCTCCTGATGTGGTGGGGGAGGGAGCGGGGGCCAGGCCGGGAGTCTGGCCGGATCCGGATGGAGATGGAGCGGGGGCGGGAGTGAGTGAGGCCGGGGGAGATGGGGGAGGAGGAGGTGTGGGTGGAGGAGGGGGAGGGGAGCCTGCACACGAGGTTGTGTCGGCGTGTGTGCGTGTGTACACATGACTGCACATATGCGTGTTTGCCACATGCACATGCGTATGCATGTGTGTGACTGCGCGAACGCGCATGTCTGCAAGTGCACATGTCTGTGCATGTGCGCGTTGTGCACTAATCCATGCGCGCAACGTGTGTGTGCTGCTCACTTGTGGTGGTGAAGGTGAACTTCATGCCCTGGGTGCATTGCGCCTTTGAGATGCTGCTTATGATGTAGTACGTCGTGGAGTCGGTCAGCGTCAACACCACCGGCGACACCGTGCCCACCTGAGTTCCAACAGCGTGTCCACTCAGCAACAACTATGTGCTCTGGATGGCGTGTGTGTGTACATGTGCGTGTGTATGCATGTCTGTGTGCGTGCGTGCATACCACGGTCCCGGTGGAGTTGCAGTCGGCGTAGTTGAGATTATCCGCGACACGAAAGACGGTGTATTGGTTTGTGGCGAAGCGGAAGGTCAGGGTGTCGCCACCCTTCGCCCGCGTCAGCCTTTGGTTGGCCCATTGTTGATAGGACGTGAAGTTTGAGCCGGGCTGCAAGATGAACAAGGAGGGTGAGTGTGTCAGTAGGCGTGACAGAAACCACACACAGACGCTGTGCTGTGTTGATCAAGTGGTAGGCGGCGACAAACACCATGACAAATGTTACGACGCTGTGACCAACAGGATCATGGGGATCGTTGACACTCTTCTTTCAACATATCCTACTAGTTGCAGTGGTAACGGATTTTCCAAAACTCATCAGACCAACCATGCGAATGCTGATCGGGTATTTCTGTGACCTGATCATCCTATCAATTGAGCAACAAACATCTCTCCATCCCCTTTCACCTCGAATCACCCACCCTGTTGCTGAGCGTGACGGGGAAGTCCCAGAGATCGTCTGTGCGTGAGCCGCCAGCATCAGGGTATCCCACGTCGTAGTTGGTCGCCGCCACCGCAACCGTGTGGCTGGCAATCACGGCCAGCACCAAGCACACCGCCGCCGCCGCCGCCGCCGCCGCTGACGCCATGCTTGCCTGCTGTGTGAGACAGTCCGCCCGCCCAACCGTCTGTTTATTCAATCTGCTTCGCGCAGCGGTCACTGCGTTGAATGTCGCCCGATTGCCTGCACGTGAGGTGTATTTTTGGGCTTGGGCTCCGGACCAGGCAGTAGACTTGAATGACTCCCAGTGAACGGTTGTATGGTTTAACTGCCGACGGCTGGATTGCAACCGCCTAAGCGATCAACGTCGACTATTGGTGCAAAGCAGCAGGCACAAGCGCCGACGCCTGCAAACGCACTGAATGGTGGGGGTAGGATAGGAACAGTGTAATGGAGCAACAAGCAGAAATAACACAGTATACAGATGGACACACGGACTCACTTCACTAGATAGTACACATACACTTGAGCCACCAAAACTTAACTAAACCGGGGACCTATCACTAGCACTCAATAGTCACCGCAATTGTGGTGTGTTTGCTTGATAGCTTTACATTGTTTAAACATAAGTACTTTGCCAGTGATGCGTTACCAGTTCAACGATTCCATATTCTGATGAGCAATTCATCAATATCGATGACGTGCATAGGTGGGAATACCATACTCATACAAACACTCCCTCAAAAGACAAGCATTGTTGTGGTGGTGGTAATGAGCATAATGTTAAAGCTTATAATTGCCATTTTTTGTAAAGCGTGCACCTGTTGCATGCAAGCGCATGGAAAGCAAGATGTAAGACAAAAGGTTACGTACACGACTTTCAGCAGCCAACACATTATAAATTGTAATGTTTGTCGTTTATGTCATGTGTTTTTTGCCTATCAAATGACATGGAGGAAAATTGCATTACTGTCATGTAATGACTTTTAACGCGTGTACATACTGCAATATTACATGCTGGCAAAAGTCCTCTTCCAACTCCCTATAACCCAAAGTGAAAGCTGCTTCAACTCATGCTCCTTGCATTCCTCATGCAATTGATATTACCATTCATCACCATGTTACATCATGGCCGTATTGTTAACATGACGGCTTGCTTAATTGTGATTGATACTTAATACATCTGTAAGATTGAAAGTGAATAATGGCAAACTTCTTACACTTGAAACCAGTAGACATTGCAATGGACAATGTTGTATAATGAATGGACATCTGCGACTGCAATTGCACAAATAACAAGTTGCAGTGCATATTATACGTATAGCGATTACCCTTCTCCCATCGGCAATCTGCATCTTCTTGACGTGAGGCAAGACACGTGTTGTCAAGTCGGCTTGCCTGGGTGGCTTGTCATACGTGCATTTTTTGAAACAAGCGCAGCTTAATTAGTTATTGAACAATTATTTCTCAAGGTCGAGCAACGCGCTAATACGCAGCATGACATTGACCAGTCCGAGCTAACTTTGGCGACTTCGATAACTTTGGTGGATGCACTTTCGTTGCCTTAAACTATTGAAGCTTTGGCGACAGTACCCTGCCACAGTACGGCACCAGCCAGGCTTACTCTTAAGCAAGATACACGTAATAGACTTCATCATTGGCTTGATGTGTGCACACATTGCACAACAAACTCTCATAAGCGTTTGTTGTGCGTTGTGGCTCTTGGTAAGCGCTATTCTTGCTTGGCGTCGCCATCGTCGCTGCTGGTGTATCTCCGAGACGAGTCGGTCCAATGCCGGTATGAGCGTTGCTGCTGCTCGTGATGGCCGCCCAGGGCACTGAACACAGAATCCCGACCATTGTTTCGCACATAGAGGTGAGCCGATCACCTCTTTTCAGCACACACATGCCCAGGCTAAATAGACTGTCCTTGATGGATGGAAGAACATGGCTATTGCGGCAGGTCGAATATTGATTTGCATGTTGTCCATCAGTCGTCTTACGGGAACACGAAGCACGTGTGTTGGCGCACGGAGAGCTTTGTAGACATCGATGACCGCAGCTGTTCAGGCATTGGCTGCTCAACATATACAGCTATCACGCTAATGGCGAAGGCCCTTCGCCATAATTGTCGGCGACCTATGATTAGGCCTATATTGAGGACAGCAGCTGCAAATTCGTGTAAGCGGACTGTGAAGACGCGCGCTAATTCATGTTCTACAACACTAGCAACTACGACACGCAAGTGGGCACCTCTACCACAAGCGTGAACACCGTCAAGTGCCCGCCGTGCATATAAGTGAGTGGCACACAAAGATTATGTTTGGTAAACTCAAGATTCCCTTCGCAGCTGCAACTGCAAGCGACAAGCAGTTGTCGTGCGCAACCCGGTGGCTATGTTGTGCATCTTTGCTACATGATGTTTTTGCTCGGTAAGTCTTTATGTACTTATTCTTCCATCCGTGTCTCAAGTGACACGTCAGACACAGGGGGTTTGGGACGCTCGCATGCTAGCTGCATGGTGCTCAAACTGCTGGTGAGCTTATGGCCACATGTGCTACCTGCTTGTCAACAAACATTACGGCAAGCCGGCACTAACATATAGCATATGTGTACTTTACAAGCATGCTATGACTAGGTGCACACTAAAGCAGAAACCAAACACAAGCATACAACCAAACCATGCACAAGTTGCCAACACTCATATTAACTTTGCATGCGGCACATACACTCGCAATGTAGAGATGCCATCTGCATACAATGCAGATGGCATATGCTATCACTTTGAGCACAGAATACAATGAAACAAGCCTGTATACATAGCGCTACTTTGCACAATGCCATGCCGCGCACAGCAGGTGCAAATGCAGATGGAAAACATCTCACACACCAGCAACCAGTATGCAGCAATGGCATGTCTTATATGTTGCATCAACCTAAGTATGCAGATGATATGCGTATAAATACCTACTACAGTACCCGTATAAGTATGGTTGACTTCATTAGCCAAGTATGCATCTAGTTCAATAGAGCCAGATAGCTATGGCGTTCTCAAGGCTTCCATCAGACTGCCAGATGAAGGCGCTAGGCGTGAGCATAACCTACGCTGTAGTAGTGAGACATGGTTATGTTCCGCCTCTCAACACAATTACTTATGTACACACAGAGGCCAATGCATTTGGCTCAGGAGAACAACATTGTGCGCATCATCACGCACAAATAGTAGGCGGGCTCTGCGCCGCCAATATGTTATTAGAGTCACCTTGTGCCTGAGAAGTAGTCGCAAGGGCAGCGCGCAAACAGTCCAGCGTTGCAGTCCGCGCAACGATAGCGCCTTGCGCGCGAATCATGTTGAGCGTCACCTCCTTGAGTCTGAGGCAAGATTGTAAATTTTTATGGTAACAACTCGTTTATGCGAAGTCTTCCACAGCAAATGCAGTGTACACTTACTCAGGAAGATAGCTCTCCGTGCAGTCTTCAACCAGCAGCGCTTCATAGCCGCGATCATTGGCTTCGCGGAGTGTGGTCTGGCAGCCAACCTCGGTTGTGACGCCAGCTATGATGAGGTGAGTGATGCCATGCAGCCTGTGCCGAAGTGGTGTGTTAGGTGTGTTTGGTGTGCCGTCATATACCAGCGGCATGCACGTTTACGTACTCCAGCAGCTCTGTCAAGCCACTATTGAAAAACGCCCCTTTGCCAGGCTTGTATAGCACCTGCTTAAGACAGCATGAGGACTCTGCACTTCTACTACAGGCACGCATAAGCAGTACATATAACATGTGCATCAAACGGACTATGCATACCGCTTCCGTTTCAAGGGCAGAGCACTCCTCCACGAGGGAGTTTCCTGGCTCCCCTCGGATGAGCAACCGGCCAAGAAGACCCTGCAGCCAGCACGAGTGGCTGGGTCTTCCGCCACATGCAGCAAAGTTCAGTTCAGATGCATTGCTGCTTCCTGGTGCTCTGACCTGATCTCCAATGCACTGCCCGCGGTTGCCTCTTGCAAGCTTGGACGGTGGGCAGTCCGACAGATCTGGCAGATGCGCCTCTAAGATGTGCATGACAGGAAGCCCATACTGTCGCGCCAACTCCTACGCGGGGTGGGAGAGATATGATATGTGGTTGACACGGACATATACAAGGGCATTTGCCTATACTTACCTGCAAGGCATGGACTTTTGCAACAGCAGGCAACAGTTTCGTGTGATCATTGCCAAGGGTGCTGCCATAGCCGCCCTCAGCAAGGAACTCCTTTTGCATGTTGATGCACAACACAGCTGTTGCAGCCACCTGCATAACTGGAAGTCAGACATATGGCCAACGTGCAGACAATGCAGTGAGATACATGTCTGAACGTACCGGAAAGTCGTACTCGAACGGCAGTGCTGTTGCAACATTTGCCATTTGTGGTGGGTCCAACTCGCTGCCATGTGCAAGCATAGCCTTGAACTCGTTGCTGTTCACAGCAATTGGCCCGCAGAAGTACGGGTCATGGATGGTAGTGATAAACGCTTCTGCAGATGCTATTGCTCCGAACACTCCACCCTAACAAGCATGTGGTTGGAGAAGGGGTAAGGCGGCTGGGGGAGGAGGAGGAGCAAAATTCATGTACCTGCTTGGTGACCATGTTGCACGCAGCTGCGTGATTGGTAGGGTCTGTAGCAGCACAGCAGTCGGTTAGCAGCAGGCACTCGTAGCCCCTATCATTGGCATCGCGCATGGTTGTGTGCACACACACGTCCGTTGTAAGCCCGCACAGCACAATGTTCTCAATGCCCCTGCCAAGTTGGGTGGTAACATCAGTTAGGCAGGTATGCCAGTGAGTTGGCTAGCTGTACTAGTATTACTCCAGCAGGAGGTTGATTGACAAGGGCTCTTTCAGCTCAAGTGACTGCGATTCTCACTTGAGCTGAAGAAGCATGTCCAAGTCAGTCGCGTAAAAGGAACCCTGCCAACACGCGGGCATCAAAATGCTGCCGCAACTGCATGTCTCATTTGTTGTTGACTACTTGGCAGAGCAAGGGGTGCACAATTGAGCACAGCACCTTGCCAGGCTTCTCAATCACATCTTCGCCATCGAGAGGATACAACTCAGGAATGATGTCCCAGCCCTGCAGCATCCGTACTTGACGTCGTCAATGGGTAGAATAAGGAATGCGGCGCATTACCAGAACATAAAGAAGCGCGTGCCTGCTCCCCTCTTGTGAGGATGCGACCGTGAGGATCCGCATCGCCAATGCCAGCACCAAGCTCACGCGAGCGCCATTGCTGCAGCCAACAAGAGCCTTGCTAAGACTTGGTTTAAGCCGCAATTCAGATAAATGCCAGGCTTGCTTCGAACGTGTCATGTGATCATGCGAGCATTGCCTACCTTGTTTGCAGGAAGGTCGTTCAATGTGTTGGGACGATGGCCTTCGCGAGTGTGCATGATGTGAAACCCTCGCTGCCTGCAAGCTTGCAGGACCGCAGCAATCTTTGGAATGGTAGCCTGTTGATAAGCATGCACACGAACAGATCATGTCGAAAGACAACTGTAACGCCTGTTGAGGCCGGCCAGAGCATCTCTCACACACTCTTTCTCTCTGCGTGTCTTTGTCCACACCACACCTTGGCATTGGTCAAGTTGTAGCCCATGCGGGACACATAACCGCCTTCTGCGCAGAAGTCATACTGCATGTCGATGATCAGGAGAACCTGCATTGGGGATTGTTTGAGGACGACAGGGAAAATGCACTGCACTGCTTCAAAAGCTGTACCATCGCACTCCAAGCATGCACGCTTACAGTGTTGCTGGGGCGCAGGTTTCCATTGTATGGCCATGCGTATGGCTCGGAGTGCACGAACCGCGCCCGAGGATCAATGTCCTGCTTGATGCAGTGTAGAATAAGTGTCTTCTTGCCGTCACTTAANGGGGGGGGGGGGGGGGGGGGGGGGGGGGGGGGGGGGGGGGGGGGGGGGGGGGGGGGGGGGGGGGGGGGGGGGGGGGGGGGGGGGGGGGGGGGGGGGGGGGGGGGGGGGGGGGGGGGGGGGGGGGGGGGGGGGGGGGGGGGGGGGGGGGGGGGGGGGGGGGGGGGGGGGGGGGGGGGGGGGGGGGGGGGGGGGGGGGGGGGGGGGGGGGGGGGGGGGGGGGGGGGGGGGGGGGGGGGGGGGGGGGGGGGGGGGGGGGGGGGGGGGGGGGGGGGGGGGGGGGGGGGGGGGGGGGGGGGGGGGGGGGGGGGGGGGGGGGGGGGGGGGGGGGGGGGGGGGGGGGGGGGGGGGGGGGGGGGGGGGGGGGGGGGGGGGGGGGGGGGGGGGGGGGGGGGGGGGGGGGGGGGGGGGGGGGGGGGGGGGGGGGGGGGGGGGGGGGGGGGGGGGGGGGGGGGGGGGGGGGGCTCTTGCTTGCCGTAGGCATTGTCTTGTGAGTGGCTGTTGCATTGCAGTAAGCGCGCCAGCCGCCATGCTTGGTGATCTCCGGCTTGCCTTTCATGATGTACGGCTCCGCGAGCACGCCGAAGCACGATGTCTTGTCTGCGAGTGTGACGAGCCCCATGCCCAGCCCCGGCGGCTCCTGAGAGAGCAGCACGGGCAGGCCCGCTATTGGCACCTCCCACAGCTGCACAATAAACATAATATAGTCAATACCCGACAAGGCGCGGGGAGAGAGAGTCTAGGACCACTGTGTACAGTATATGTTATTGAGCAAGGCTGTGAGTGTTTGTGCATGAGGTTAGCAGCAGGTTCAGACCATGCACACACAAGTGACAAGCCCAACCAAGACAAGCTGCCTATGCACAAGAGTGTACTCTGGTAAGCTCTTCTAACCTCAACGGCAATAGCTGCGCCGCCACAGTCGGCGAGGGCCATACCAGGGTACTTGTCGCCGATTGAATACAAGCGGTACTCTGGGGCAGTAGTAGATTCCCTGTTTGAGAAAAGGAGGAAGGTAAGCGGGAGAGAGTTAACTCAATTGACTCGTCTTCTCACCCTCTGCCAAGCATTTCACTACTATATCCATCAATGTCATGTTGCGCCAGTCGCTTTGTACCACGCACGCATTGCACACCGCAGTCACAACCACAGCAGCCCAGCACCACCCATTGCCTCTTCCAGCACACATTCGCAAGACGTATGATCGTTATGCTTATCAGGAGGACGCAGATGACCACACGGTCGTGAACCCATACTTGATGAACTTGGCGTGGACAGCTTTCATGCGGTAATTAAGCTCCAGGCCGTTCATGAGCGTGCCGTTGACGGCCAGCGTGACCGTCGCAGCGTCGCCCTCGCCCATTGCCTCCATGTTCACCATGCCGCTCTGTACAGGAATGCAATGCAAGCCGGTGAGCGAGTCGGCCATACACACACAACCAGCGACAGAGACAACCCAACTTGCTTGCATGCAGAGCACGAGCCCAATGCAGGCAAGACGCAACGCAACGCAACGCAAGTAAAGCAATGCAAGGCGAAGCAACGCCACGCCGCACGAACCCGGACTTTGGCGGCGATACGCGGCGTTGTCCGCAGCACCTCCCTGTCCCAACCTCCTCCTCCACTGCCCCGTCACCCTCCTCCTCCGCTGCCGCCGCCGCCGCCTCCACCTCCAATCACCATGACAACGTCCGACTCTCACTCATTTGGCTTTTCATAAGCTAGCAAGCCAAGCCGGTCGGAAAGCAGAATTGAACCCGCGGCGGCAAGCGCGCGACCGATGAAGCTCGCCGTGATGCGACCGGGTGCGGCCGGCAACTTCTCGGCTCCGAATGCCAACGTATATATTGCAGCTTTGCTCACAACGCTTTGGGCGGAGGTGGAGGAGGAGGAGGAGGTGGTGGTGGTGGTGGTTTGGGAGGCTGGGAGAGCTCCGCTATGGTAACGGACGGGGCGAGTGCCAAAGGGATGGCTCCGTCGCCGGCTGGCAGCTGGCAGCTGGCTGTCTCCGGGCAGCTCATGCAGGGGCTCGACCAAAACTTCCGCATGGTGAATGCGGGGGCGAAATTCGTCAAGTGAGCAGCTCGCTTTGTGCAGTCGGTCTGGTCATCGTGCTTGTGAATGTGAAATTGCTTGACTTGAGCTTGGCTCATGCGTGCAATACTGGATCTCTGCATGGTTACCTCGGCAGCTGCCTGGGTGCTGCTTTAGCGTGATGAGCAGAGGGATGGATGTTGATGGATAGAACTTGCTAATAAAGCACAATGCGTATGCAAGCACACGTGTCACTCCCGCAGGCAGTGCCAGCACAGACCGCACCATCCCGCACACATGCAGCAGCACAATGAGCACAGCCAACAAACCAACACACACCGCACGCTATGCTTCTACACAGACCTGCTCCAACCATGCCGCACACAATGCAGCTAGTGGTAGTAATTAACAGTCCCTGCAAGTACCTGCACATACGGGAGGAGATGTGGGTGGTTCAGCACTGAACGTCTGGGCTCAATGCCGTACTTGACGATTGTTTGGTACCGCAGAGAATGCAGGACTGCTCCCTGTTACCGCATCTACGCGGTTGAAGGCAAGTACCCAGCTTTGATGCAGAGCAAAGACGGAGCCTCCATCGAAGTTGAGGTAACGTCTGGTGGTTAGCACAACTTGCACACAGCGTCTTGTGTGAGCATCAGCAGTTGGGTACAGTGCAGATGGCTTGTGCGTACGGTCTCTTTCCTTGCGCAGTTGTTTGATGTGACGCCTCAAGGCTTGGCCATGATTATGGCGGATGAGCCCAGAGGCCTTATGGTCGGATTGATGAAGATGGACGACGGCAGCACATGCTTCGGCGTGCTCGGAGAGCCTTACATCATTCAGGTCTGCCAGCAGCATGGCCTAGCTGTCAGGCTCATCTGTATATGCATCTCAGTAACTGTGGCAATGCAATGTCCCACATAGAATATGCGGGACATAACAGCCTATCGCGGGTGGCGCAACTACACGGCAAAGGCCGCGCCGGATGCACTCGGCGGCTTCGAGCTGCCAGCAAAGGTTGTGCCAAGGCGCGTGGACTCAAAGCCATACCTCTGGCCTTACGATGGACACATACGCCCAGACAACACAGTGAGACAGCTGCGTCTGCTTTGTTGACATGCGCAATGTCTCGTTGTAGTCATTTGCTGACTGTTGGATTGTGCCTGCCTTTAGACGCTGCTCATCATCGACATGCAAGTAGACTTTTGTGGGGAGGGTGGGTATGTGGACCGCATGGGTTACGACCTGACCAATGCGCGGGCGACAATCCCAAAGATCAAGCGGGTCCTCGAAGTCTTCCGCCGCTATGGTTTCCATGTCATGCACACCCGCGAAGGGCACAGACCCAACACGCTCTCAGACTTGCCAAAAAACAAAGTGAGTACTGGAAGTTGCATTACAGCTTGGAGAACCACAAAGTTTTATTCTGTCTTGCGCAGCTGTGGAGGTCTCGTGAATTAGGTGCTGGCATAGGCGATGACAGCAGCGACGGCCGCATACTCACCCGCGGGGAAAAGGTGGGTGCCCAAGATGGCAGCTATCCCATATCCAAAATCTAGTTCGATGGATACCTGTCGCTTTTACAGGCATGCTTGGTGTGATGTTATCGTTCCTTTTCCTATGCGATGTTGGAGTGTGCGGGCTCTTGCTCCTTCTGCTACAATCCCATGACCGACAGGGTTGGGAGATCATCCCTGAGCTGGCACCCCTCGATGGTGAAGACATCATTGAGAAGCCGGGCAAGGGCTCGTTCTATGCAACAGACCTTGACATGTTGCTGAGACGAAAGTGAGTACCACAGTCCAAGAATCCCCTGCTAAAGCTCACCCACTTGCTCTCTCCTTCTGCAGCCGTATCAGGAACATTGTGCTGTGCGGGCTCACAACCGACGTGTGCGTGCACACAACCATGCGAGACGCGAATGATAGAGGCTATGAGTGCCTGCTGCTTACAGATTGCTCCGCTGCAACAGACGCTGCAAACCATGAAGCTGCATGCAATATGGTTACTAAGCAGGTAGAACGGCTTCGTCACTCCACTTTTTGAAGAAAGGCTCGCTGGTTTGAGGGTGACTGTTGTGATGACGCAGGGTGGAGTATTTGGCGCGATTGCGGACTCAACGGCACTGATTGAGGCTCTCACAGCACCTCTCTTCCCTGTTGCGCGGCCGCTGCCAGATGACAAGGCAAACCTGCAAGTTGTGGTTAAAGCAGAGCCTTATGACTTCATGTTCCCGGTAAGCAGGCAACCCTGGCACTCTGATGCTTGTCGCTGTCTGGTGCTCATGTTTGACCATTATGTGGTGGCTTTCCGAGTAGGTGGCAAGCACAGCAGTGCTTATGATTGACATGCAGAAGGACTTTGTCCTTCATGGGGGTTTCGGTGCCGCTCTTGGGAACAAAGTGGAGCTTCTGCAAGCTATCATACCTGCTGTCAGCTCAATGCTGGTGAGCGATAACCCAGTTGTTACGTCGCGTAGTTTGCTGACTCATGCGTAGCAGGTTGAGTCGCTTACAGTGTGCATGTTTGGCATACAGAATGCCGCCCGTGAGCATGGCGTCCATGTGATACATACCCTGGAAGCCCACTATCCCGACTGCTCTGACCTTCACTCGACCAAGATCACGCGCGGCAACCCGCCAGTGGGCAAGCGCATTGGCGACGCGGTGAGTGCTGTTGTGTTGGGGCTCTGTCTCCGTCCGTCTTGTTGTGGCCGTGCCTTATCACCTCTCCGCAGGGTGACATGGGAAGAATCCTCATTCGACATGAGTATGGCAACAACCTCGTGGATGAGTGCGATGCTCTGCCTGCAGAGAAGGTGCGTTCTGCTGTTACCTCTATTATGCTTTTTGTGCAACACTTTGTTGGGTATGCCACTCTTACAACCTGAGCGTATGACAAGTGTGCGTACACGGTTTCCTACTACCTCTCCTTGCTTGTTGTTTCATACCTTTACATGCGTTCACTGGTAGTGGTTGTATTCATGCAGAAACTGTGGAAACCGGGCAAAGGCTCATTCTACAACACGGAGCTTGCGGACTATCTCAAGTAAGCAGTATCCTCAGGCAATACAGTACATATGCGCCACGTTTAGCTACTCACCTGTGTCAGGGAGAACACCTTGAGTCGTTGCGATCTGTTGCTCACTTGTGTACGCTGCGGCTGCTGGCAGGATCCATGGCATCACACACCTGCTCATTGGTGGAGTCACTTCCGAAGTTTGCGTGCAGACGACGCTGCGTGAAGCAAACGACCGTGGCTACCAGTGCTTGCTGCTGGAAGACTGCACGGAGTCCTACTTCCCAGAGTGAGATTGTCAATAGCTTGACCGCATAGACCACTCGCTTGTTGCAACTGAATTTTGTGAATATGCGTTGCAGATTCAAAGCTGCTGCGGTCTCCATGGTCAAGTCGCAGGGAGCAATCGGCGGCTGGGTGGCCACATCCACCGCTGTGCAGGATGCGCTGCACGCGGCTACCACTGGCGCGGTTGCTGCATGAGAGATGGCCATTGGCACTTACAACGGCCGTGTACATGCTGTTGATGCTTGTGGCTTGTACAAATTCCACCAGCAAGCAACAATTGCTAGACGTATAATATACTATCCTTCAATTAGCAGATCCAACTGATATCTACAGGAAAACTACATAGGTACAAACAACACATACACAACCTCGGTGTCGATGAGCTGAGTAGCGATTCATATATAAATAGTGGTGTATGCTCATATATGTTGTGTCTTGCGAGTGCCGAGCTCTGCACTCTCGGGAGTACAATTAGATATGACGGAGCCTTTCATAGGGCTTCACAAGTCCTCTGTAAAGTGGGGCTATGAATTGGCCGTTCAGTTGGTAAGGCGAAACAACTTTGCTTACACATGTACATGTCTTATTTTGCGAATCCATGTATACATACATAACGTGCAAAAGTTGCACATGGCAAACCCCGAAGTAGGTACATGTATTGGATAGATTCGCATGGTTGTTTTGTACACCAAACAGTTTAGCATTTGCCAACAATGCTAAGTGAATGATGCAGTAACTGATGGAGCCATTAACACATGGCAAGATGCATAGACCGACTGAATGAACACGTGAATGCTGCATGCAATTGCTACACCACATAAGCGGTCGCCCACACGGCCAACTTGCTCGTGTGGGTGTGGGTGTGGCCATGGCCGCAGCGGCCACACCTGTAGCGTATGATCGTGCTGCACCTGCAATTACATCATGGATGTGAATAAGTGAGCAAGCCAAAAGCACATTGCCTATACAGTGTACCCCATGCTTGCCGACTGCACGGATGTTTCAGCATGTACACATAGCATTGCATTTGCACTGTTATAATAGCATGAACAAGGATATACATACAATCTATGTCGCAATTGGTTAATAATGCAAACTTTGTATAATATGTACAAGGAACTCACATTGTATTGCGTAGGCATGCTACTGGTGCTGCGTTCGGTTCAATCATCCAAAACTCTCACTTGCGCAGGAATCGCCGCACATATAATAATGTTACCGATTGCGTGAAACGTATTGAGTGTGCGCTCGCCATTGATGTAATGCTGTATACGAAAAATTAACACTACTACTTTACTTATACCAATGCTGGTACCAGTAAAGTAACGAGACTGCAGTCACATTACATGTTAATAATCACGAAACATCTGAGTTGGAGGAACATGTGTGCTCTGCAATAGTACTCACAAGGCTTGCATTGCAAGGCTTGCAGGTACTATTGGTATCACAGGTATTACAGCAAGGGACACATTAACAGGTGTGCTTACATGGAGGGTGGCCTGGACTCTTTACCGGACTTGCTTGCTTTCATCAAGGACCGTCCTTCCGCGCCCCGAAGAAGCCCCGCCACACGACACAGGCAGAGACCAACTGCTCAAATGCAGCGCAAGAGGACTCAAGAGTCATGACTCATGACGGACTACGAGACATGTCATACCACAATTAGGACCGCTGATGCTCCACCGTAATAATCAACATTAGACTCGCAGGGACGAAATCATGCCCTCACCTCCCACCTCGGCACGTAGGCTCTCGTCTCTCTCGTCTCGCTGAGGGCGACCACACTGTGTCACGTGAGGTGCCCGCGGCCGGCGCGCCACCGGCTGCGCGGCCGGTCTCCGGCTGTTCGCACCACTTGCAACGCGCAAGAGACGGCCTTAAAAGCCCCGGATCCCCGGAACTTCTACCTACACCCGTCTGCATTCCGTTGTCTTTCAGGACCTCGGCAGTAATACTGCCGAGGAAACAATTATTTCAGGGGCAGCGGTTTTCCAGGTCGGGTTGAAAGCTCCGCGCCCAACTACGCTGCATTGTGGCAGTGAAGGCTGACAGTGAAGAGGTCTTGAGGCAGGAGTCACTAGCTGTGGCTGTTGCTGCTTGGTGGCGACGCCGGTGGTGGTGCTGTCGGGAGTTGGTAGTCTGTGTCACGTGGTGGAGATGAAGTTGCCGGCGTTTCTGGCCGGGCCGGAGAAGAAGCTGAACGACTTCTTCCAGATCAGACGGCGCAAGTCCTCATGGCTCACCGAGCTCAGGTGCAATGCATGCGGTGCACTCGCTGTGGTTGCTCCCCTTGCCTCGTCGCATGCACAACTGCACTGACTCTTGGACGCCCAGCATTGTGCAGGCGTTTGCCCTACAGCATTGTCTTGCCTCTGTGCATGTGGTGTGGTGTTTTCACTGATTCTGGCACTGCTTCTCTCTGCTGCTCAGGGCGGGGTTCACGCTGTTTATGACGAGCGCTTACATTCTTTTCCTCAACCCTCTCATCCTCTCTGCCGCCGGCATGCCTAAGGTAAGCAATGCGACCGGATGTGACACTTTGTCAACCAATGCAGAGACAAGCATGCTGACTTTGGGAACTGGTTGTATGTGTCCGGCAGGATGACATCTTGCTCGCGACAGCCATCTCCACAGGGTTCGTAGCCGTGGCCATTGCTTCTCTGCTTGCAAGATGTTTATCCCCTGTGCCAAGGTCTTTCGTTGTCAATTCAGGGGCTGATAGCATGTGTGCGTGCAGGTTTGCAACACTCATCATGGCAATTGCTGGCAACTACCCATGGTAAGCAGCAACCCAAATGCAAGCTACCATCTTGCAGCTCAGTGCGCTAACGCAGATTTTCCTCTGTTTGCGCATGCAGGGTGTGCTCCGTTCAGCTTGGCACCAACGTACGCTTTGCAACATATGTATACCAACTTCGACTTGTTGTACTTGCGCACTGACAGGTATCAATCCACAGGTATATTTTGTCTACAACGTCGTCAAGCCCCACCCTTGCGCTGACGACCCCACTCAGACCTGCTACGAGACCCCCTATCCCCAGGTGTGAACTGTTGAACACGACCCCCGCTGTTAAACCACGCAGTGAGAGACTCTTACTGATAGACCATGGCAGGCTTTGGCGGCTGTCTTCCTTGAGGGCCTTGTCTTCACTGCCATAGCTTGTGTTGGCATGCGTTCTGTCCTGCTCAAGCTCTTCCCGACGACCGTCCTCATGGCAGGCGCTTGTGGTACGCTTATATTTATGGCTACACATGCATAAATGGTGAATGTGCACGTGCCAGCTAGCCTTGAACTTCTTCCTGACTCGTTACAGGTATCGGTGTGTTCATTGCGTGGGTGGGAGTGAAGCAGAACGGTTTCATCATTCAGAACTCGCCTCCCACATTGACAAAGCTCAACCCGGACTTCAACATCTGCGCGCTGGATGCCAACGGGGCCCCGCGCTGTCCCTGGCTAGCTATGGCAGGTCTCTTTCTTACGGGCCTCCTCATGCTCTACCGAGTGAATGCAGCCATGCTCATTGGTATCCTCTTCACCACCTTCATCACGTGGATCCGCTGGCATACCACTGCCCCCGACAGCGTTGTTCGCACACCCAAGTTCCACGAGACTGCTGGCAACCTCGACTTCCACTGGGGCGACAACACGAAGACACTCGTGGAGGGTGGGGCAATGCTGTGCTGTGTGCTTTTGTGAGGCTTTGCTGCTGTCGTGTCCGCTGACGCTCATTCTTCTTTGTGCATGAATGCAGCCTTCATCACCTTCCTGTACCTGGACTTCATCGGCAGCTGCATCACCTTCTACTCCATGGGTCAGCTGATGGGCATCCTCGACAAGAAGACAGGCGAGTGACTGCATGCATCAATGCGTACAACTGAACACAATATCATTACCAGAAAATAACATATATCTGATACACATCAATAAACAGGCGAGATCCCACGCTGCAACTGGGCCTTCCTCTCGGACGGTCTCGGCACCACCCTGGGAGGCGTCCTGGGCACCTCTTCCATCACCACATACGTAGAGTCTGCAGCTGCTGTGCGAGACGGTGGTCGCACTGGGATCACCGCTCTCGTCTGCGCCCTCCTGTTCTTCTTGTGCGTGTTCTTCTCCCCCATCTTTGCTGGGCCAATTCCTGACATAGCAACGGGACCCATCTTGATGCTGATTGGGGTTGTCATCTTCCTGGAATCTGTTATTGAAATCAATTGGATGGATCTGACTGAGGCCATCCCGGCCTTCCTCACCATCATCACCATGCCCTTCACCAACAACATCGCCTACGGCGCCATCATGGGCCTTGCGTCTTACTTCTGCTGCAAATTTGTCACCTTCAGAATCAACTTCTGGAAGTTCCGCATGTCGGAATGGCCAAGTAAGCAAGTTTTCGCAGGTCATGGCCCTTGCTTACTGGTAAGCGCTTTATTCTGACTCTTTCTTGCACAGTTGGCAAGCGCGTTGATGCGTACATCAAACGGATGGAGGCGCGATCATCCAAGCTTGATCTTGGTGACGACCAGCCCGCGCTGCCAATGACAGTGAATGACCAAGGCAAAGTTGTCGGCGAGGATGGTGTGGAGATGCCTGCCGTCCACCTGGAGATGAAGCCCAACACCCATAATGTGGTGCCCAGCCCTGCTTGACACTGAGGTCCTAAGGCTGGGAACTGCATGGCAGTTCCCAGCAAAGCTTTGTACAGGTTAAGATAATTAGGAGCCAGGTATGCGCAGGATATTACTAGTAACCAACCGCACCTGGGTGCTCTTGCTTCTGCTTCTCTTAGTAGTAAGTTGTTTGTCGCAGCGTAGCTTGCGTAGGGCAGGTGTTTGAGCGAGAACTAGGTAACTTACTGTTGCTATTTATCTCTGCTCAACAAAGTTGTGTACGTCGATTGTTTGTTGTCTTGTTATGCATGCTTCGTGGCTCGACAACCACTCAGTAAGCGACCGTGTGCGCGTGTATGTCTGTAAACAGCATATATACACTGTTCATGCGGTTTGGAGTAGATTGAAGGTCGTCTCTGTCATTTAAAACCACCCCTTTATACGTGACATACAGCAAGCGGTCATATCAGCACGCATAGCTTCCTACACCACAGTCACATTCTCAAACACCAACAACACAATCCAATGCGCCAGCAACCATATCCTACGCAAGCGCGGTGTCCGCCTCAGTGGTTGGGCAGCCATGTGACACCAATGTCTTCTTACCCATCCCTGCTACCGCTGCTGCGCCGTGCCTGCTCCATGATGGCGAGGGCCTACACGCGCTGCAAGGCGCAAGCGACACGCTAACTGCCCACTCGCACAATTATGCAAACCCCTTCAGCCTGCGCTGCTCCGACTCTCGCGCTGATATGACGCGTTGCACACACAAATAGAGGACACGCTGGATATCCTCTCCCAGCGTGCCATGCATCTCGATCGCCAAATGAAACGTACACGGCGAAAGCGCATCAACGTGACGCTCCTCCCTGCAAACAATAGCAACATCAACAATCTGCTCAAGCCCGTGGACAGGTGAGCCGCCTCGCTGTGGAGATGCCCAAAACGAGACGATTCAATTGTCTTCAGCTTGAGGCTTCACTCACTGCAACTGTGGCTTTGCCGTGCTCGAACCCGACACGCTGCATACAAAGGTAATGAGGGTATGTGGTCATGTGGGTATGTATACAAAGTATGCATTGCGGTGCATATAATCATGATGTGTTTTTATGTGTGTAGAGGCTCATATGCAATCATGTGCAGTAATGGCTGAGTGAGTTCAAAACTTATAGCGCGTGGAGTTATAAGGATGACGGGCAGCCGGGCTCAATGTGGACTTACTCCTCGTTTGGTGACTCGACATGGCCCTCAGGCAAGCTGTCGGCCCCGTAAGTGTGCGCGCAGTGTGCGCCTGCAAGTGCGAATGTCTTTTGGAAGTAGGTTGTGGTCGGGTGCGTGCGGGCAACATTTGTCTGGTCCGCGCACAGTTTGGCCTTGTTGTAGAAACCCAGCGGAGACTTGCCTGCGTTGTGACTGCTGCATGTTTGGGCATGTGTGTCACAAGCATGTGCTTGCATGTGTGGGTAAGTGCGTGTGTGCTCGTGTGCATGGGTGTGCCTGCTTGCATGCAGGTACGCGCACGCGCACGCAAACATGCGAACGTGCGCACACGCACACGCACACACACAGTGGTAGGACGTGCTGTCCGTGTGCACGTTGATGGTATGACAAAGAGATTCACCTCGGACCGATATTCTTGAATCCTCAGGATGATCATGTACGTGAATGATTATGAGGCGTTGCGGGTCAGTATGCCGAGCCGAGAGCGTGTTACGATGAACCATGGGACTCACGCCCTCGGCCCCGGTGACGGGAACACTTTCATGTCGTATTCGCTAGCTGCCGGGCTCATCTCTGCAGACGGCCCACAAGTGAGTATCGTGCTTGTGCGCGCACACATACACGCACACGCACAGGCACAGATGCACACATGCGCATACGCACACGTATACGCTTGTAATGTAACACGCACCATGTGGCACTCAGAGCTTTCCCCTTGCAATACTCGCAGTTGTTGGCGGTTCAAGTGCATTAATACGTTTGGGGGCCCCGCCCTTCATCACCTTTGACATGGAGTTCGGCATGCAGGCGGACGCAGCATACTTTAAAGCCATGGGCACACGGGCGTTCATACCCCTCGCCAAAGAGATAGTTTAGGCACTACTGGCATTTTCAAATACTACTAGCAATGTTGTTGAAGTTGTTGACCCATACCAGCACGCATACTTAAGCTGTGACATGTTGCGCAGCTGCTGGTTTGCGTACCCCGAAACCACGCACAAGCGTACCAAGTGCAGTATCATGTCATAGTGTCCCATGCCGCGTGCTCACAGCTGCAATGTTCGTCGACAATGACTACGATGACAACTCACCAGGCAGGAATAGTACATCAAACAATCCTGCGTGTAAATGAGACTGAGGCAAGCTGTGTATGCATTTGCAATGACGTGATACAGCTCGCGCAAAAGAACACTGGTTCACATGCTCACTTGCTCGCTCTCTGTCATGGAGCTTGAAGAGAGAGGAAGTTGGAACTTCTCCTCGCATCGTTATGTTCCCGTCTTTCCGTTCTCTCTTCTCCAAACAGATTGTGTCCTCATACGCGAAAGTTGTTTGTGTTGTCCACAACTCGTGCGCGACCGGTTGCCAAAGCAGTGCAAGTTGCAAAGAAATTTTTCTAGGACAAGCTGGTGTTGCTAGTAACCACGTTGTTATTGTTGTCGTTGTCATTGTCGTTGCTGTTGGTGTTATTGTTGTTGCAGCTCAAAGCCGCAATGAGTCATCCCCTCCCCCTCCCACCCCACCCCTCCTTCTTGCCCAAAGGCACACACGCGCCCGCACACATGCAGACATGATATTACACAGGCGTGCACATGCACGTGCACACCCCTGTATTGCCATGTGTCGCATGAGACACATATCAAACACAAAGCGCATGCATCCCGCTTGTGTGAGTAACTCACAGCTTGTCAAAACATGGCGACACTGCAATCACACAAGACGCTGCGGCAGTTCAGTACAAGTGCATACATGCAAACTCTCATGACTTGAGGAAAGTCACCACTTGACTAGTGGTAGCCTAAACGTGCAACAATGAAGACAACATCACAAACCATACCAACAACAGCAAGTACCCGGCTGTCATAGTTGTGTTTGTGGCAAATGGAGCTTTCTGTTTGAAGCTTAATCAGCTGTGTATGATGAGCCATGCACTGCTCACCACCACCACCAATATCTTGCCTTGATGGGATGAGCTAAAGCGGGTTGCAGCATGTGTATTGACGAGTAGCATTGTGTCCAATAGCAACTGCTTGTCTGTTTGCTGCCCTCTGCCCCCCCGC
>RHPI01001037.1:1935575-1949456 GCA_009103225.1 Chlorokybus atmophyticus | reverse complement strand
GGGGGGAGGGGAAGAGAGGGGGAGTGGGCGTGCGTGCATGCGTGTGTGTCTGTGCACACGCTCTCAAACACATGCGTGTATGCACGCGCACGCACCCGCGTGCTTGCATCCCCATACGTGTTCACCTACTCGTATTCGCCAACTTTACACTCAACTTGAACGTCTAAGCACTTGCCTCCCGGCTCTCGGACAAACATTATCGTCATCTTGCCTATCCCCAGGTACACGTCCGGGTGCATGTCCCACTGCGTGGTGAACGATGAGGACACCGACTTCATGGCGCACCGCAATGGCGGACTTCCAGCAGCAAGTCATCGAGACAGTCAGTGTGGATCTTTCGCTGCAGCCACACATGAGGAGTCAATGATTAAGCTTGCGAAGCATACAATTGTTGTACTTGTTTACGCACGCACGATAACATATTTGCGCTTGTGGAGCATAAGAAAGAATATGCACGCGCGGGCACGCGTTTATGTACTTGCGCGTATGTGTAAGTGTGCGTGCCTACTCACATATGTGTGTGCATGTATGTAAAACAGTGGGTTTACCACTGTTGCGGATTGCTTTGTTGTCTTAGTAGCACACGCTCATACGCACGCACGCACGCACGGGTGACAGCCGCCTTGTTCTTGGCTTACCCATGTTGCAGCGGTCAGGGCGCCGAGGAGGGAGAGCAGCCCCGCAGAGCACGGAGCGCGTGCGTCCCAAGCGGCGTGTAATCAAAGACTCCAAGATAAGTACAAATGTGCCCGTCAGGAGTGACGACGTCAACAGTGTCGTGATGGTAGTACGCACCGTGGGCAGGGTTCTCACTACGCGCATACACCTCGTGGAACTTTTGCGCAAGGTCAACAAAGATGAAGATGCATATTAGACAACCTCGCTTGCGCCCATTTACCAACTCGTGCGCACACGCACGCACACACGCACTCACGTGCGCAAATTATGTGTGCACATTCATGCATGCATGAAAACACACACATGTATGGAGCAACTTGCTTGGGAGTCCCCTTGCATGCTGTGAGTTGGCGTGCTGGAACAGGAGTCTTTATAGCAGCGCAACCTACCCACTTGCTGGAACTCTGGTACCTCCACGAGTGCCCGCCATAATCACCCACACGTACACCTCACACCTGCCTGTTTCACGCACACNTGAGCTTCGCGTTGCAGGACCGCCACGTGTCCTTCGAGGATCTCGAACACTTGGCTGGGGGGTGGGCTGATCGCGTAGCCGACACCAAGGCAGCTCACACAGCCCTCGAGGTGGTCCACATGGAGGAGCAAGCAGCAGTGACAGTGGAGGACATTCCCGTGGTTGCCAATGCAACCTCCAAGGACCATGCCATTGGCCCGTTGGCCACAGAAGACACTCGAAAGAAGCTGGAGGCTCTCCTCAACAAATGGAGGAGCCAATTCAGCTTCAATGTGAAGGAATTGGGTACATGCTCAGTGTACCAGATGGACATCGAGCTGGTGGACACTCAGCCGGTGTTCCGACGGCAATACAGGCTCTCCAAGTTGGAAGAGGACTTGGTGGAACAGAGATGTAAGGCGCTGCTTGATGCAGGCCTTATCGAAGAGTCCACATCGGACTTCGCAGCAGCAACCGTCATGCCACTGAAAAAGGATTCAGCAGGCAACTGGACAGAGCGACGCATGTGTGGCGACTATCGCCCCCTCAACAACAAGACCAAGCAAGACAGGTACCCCATGCCTACAGCAGAGGGTATCTTCGATGATGTGGGAGACTGCACCGTCTTCAGCATCCTGGACATGCGTCAAGGGTACAACCAAATCGCCATCAAGGACGAGGACAAGCACAAGACCTCCTTCTGAGACAACCGACAGTTGTACCAATGGAAGGTAATGCCGTTTGGGCTGAAGAATGCCCTCGCCAAGTTTCAACGCGTCATGGACAAGGCCTTGAAGGGGCTGGACTGCGCGCGGTGCTACATCGATGACATCCTCATTTCCAGCCGCAGCAACGAGGAGCATCTTCAGCACATCGAAGCGGTGCTGGAACGACTCAAGGGAGTGGGGATGACCGTACATCCCGACAAGTGTACCTTCTTCACCCACAAGGTGCCGTACTTACGGCACATGATTGTGCCCCACGGTGTGTATGTGCAGCACGCAAAAGTAGAGGCTCTGGCAGCTATCCCTGCCCCGACAGACCTCACACGTCTGCGCGCTTTCTTGGGACTTGCCAACTACTAGTAGTACTATCGCCGGTTAGTGAAGGATTTCGCGAAGGTCGCAAGGCCCCTCAACGAGCTACTGAAGAAGGAGGTGGAGTTCGCATGGAAGGAGCCGCAACAGCAGGCCTTTGAGGAGCTGAAGAGCAGGCTCACCACCGCTCCCATTCTTCAACGTCCGGACTACGCCAAGCCTTTCATCCTTCACACCGACTGGAGCAAGCTGGGGATGGGAGCGGTGCTGGTGCAGCATGATGAGAACAAGAAGGAGCGGGTGGTGTCATACGCCAGCCGAAGCAACAACAGCGCCGAGGCTAACTACAGCAGCTACGAAGGGGAGTGCCTCGTTGCAATGTGGGCCATCTCCTTCTTCCGACCTTTCCGCTTTGGTCGACAGTTCCAACTGATCACCGATCATCAGCCCCTCAAGTGGCTGATGACCAACCAACATCTGACAAGGAAACTTGCTCGATGGGCCCTGCTGTTGCAGGAATACGACTTCGAGACCGACCACCGCGCTGGCCTCACCAACCAAGACGCCGATGGCCTCAGTCGCAACCCTCACCTCAGCACCAACGACGCAACTGGAGCTCGGCATGAGCTCGTCCCTGCAGCAACAGCCCCCACCATGGCAGCGATGTTTGCTGCTGCAGCGTTGCGCTCAGGGCGCAAGACCAACACCACGGCCTCAGCAGTGGCAGAGGAGATTCCTGCCCTTGAGTCTACCGGCCCTGCGGCAACCACACCCTTGGCAGACGCCGACGCAGCCGACATTGACGTCGATGGCACAGAGCTGGCGCCCACTGACCAGGCAGGACATATGGCAGGACAAGCCATTACTCTCCTTCTTCTTCAAAGTGGCCAGTTTCCCTCCGGCATGAGCGCCCGAGAGAAGGACCGAGTCAACGAACGCACCCGTCACTATCGATGGGCAGGTGACAAGCTGTATCGCCGCTTCCACGACGAAGACAAGGAAGTGCCGACACCGGGCACGCGCGAGGGCATCATCACTTCCCTCCACACTGAGCTTGGACACTTCGGCGTCAAGCGTACAGTCAGCCTAGTGAGGACACAATATTGGTGGTATGGGTTAACAAAATTGGTGCAGGGGTTCGTCAGCCACTGCCAGCAGTGTGACATGGTGCGCGCCAGCCTCAACACGCGTAGCGCCACCTTGCACCCACTCCCCATCTCCGGTCTCTTTTACCGATGGAGACTCGACATCTTGGGGGACTTGGCACCCTCAGCGCGTGGCAACCGTTACATCCTGGTCATGATCGAGCACTTCTTCAAATGGGTGGAGCTGGTACCATTAACCGACAAGAGCAGCAGGGGGGTGTCTCAAGCCTACCTCTCTCACGTTCTCAGCCGATTTGGCAGCTGCGCCGAGGTCATCACTGACCAAGGTACTGAGTTCAGAGGGGAATTCGACACCCTCTTGGACAAATGTTACATCGACCACCGCCGTACCTCGCATGATCACCCTCAAGCCGACGGCCTCGCCGAGCGTACAGCATGGTCACATGGTACACAGTACGCGTTTAGTACGTGAGCGGTGGTGTACGCGTACATACATGTACCCATTTATGCCAGTACGTGGCAGTACGCTACAGTGGCAGTTTTGTCGTGTTGCTTCACGAGCATCAAGCATGCTACTTGCGTACATGTGCACAACAGTAAACAATGAGCAGAGAACACTATGTTACAGCGAAGCATGTGTGCAGACATAGCCCATCACATGTGTCTGCCTAGTTACACCGAGTAATCATCAGACTCGCCCCCCTCATCATCATTACTAGACAACACGTCCACATCAGAGTCTGCCTCCCACTCAACAAACTCCTGCACATAATGTGGGTTGTGGATCTTCTTCAGCTGCCTCAAGTTGGTGAAGACAAACACCAACTTCTCTGCCCTGCGCGCTTGCAGCCGATTCCTTCTCTTTGAGTGGATGAAGTCGTACGTGCTCCAGGATCTCTCACAGCTACAAGCTGATGATGGTTGAGCCAACACGCGCATCGCTAGCTGCTGCAACTCGGGTACACTACCACCATACATGTGCCACCAAGCATGCGCGGGCATTGTGAGAGCCGCTCGTTGCACTGCCTCTTTGCCGAACAGCCCCATCTTACTTCGGTACATGTGTAGCTGTTGCAACGCCAAGTCAACCTTGTCATGGGACTGCAGGACCCTCTCCACCATCGTTGCAAAGCCTTCCATAACTTCCTCATTGGTGTGCTGCTCATGACCCCAATATTCGGGATCCAGCACATAGCCTGCTGCATGCATGTCACTATGCAGCATGATCCACCTGTCCCTCCAACAGGCGCGCACATCAAGTCGTTGTTGTTCAGTCATGCCCTTCAGATGCTTGAGCTGGTCGCCAACACGAAACATCTTGGCGTACACTTTGCCTATGGTGGGCAAGTTCCCATCAACCAAACGCAGCAGATCCACGATGGGGGCCGACACCGCATTCACTAATGCCACTTGTGACCAGAAATCTGGTGCCAAGATCAACGCTCTGACTGCAGCAGCTTCTTGCTTATGCACACCCTTGTCGGCCCAAGCCTTCCAGTCCCTGCTCACCACCACCTCGTCGAGAGCGTCTTTGACCTCGACTAGCCTTGCAAGAGTTATGAATGACGTTGCGAAGCGAGTATCTCCTGCACAACAAGTAGCTATGAGCAAACAAGCACGCGCATGACATGAGCATGCATGCATGCGCGGGCAATCAGCTGCAATTTCACATGGTTGCTGTCTACCATTAATCTTGCGCTTGTACTAAGTTGATCTCTAACTACACACATGCACGCATGCTATTTCACCTGGCTTGAGCAGCTCTAGCTTGGCTTTGGAGCGGAAGATGGCCAAGGAACGATGGTGGTTGGTAATGAACTTCACTATGCGTTTGCCATCAGCCACCACGCTTTTAACCCACTCCAACTTGCCTATATCCTCAAGCAATAAGTCCAAGCAATGCGCGGTGCACGGCGTCCATGTGATGTGCGGGTATTCGCTAGTGATCAGACGTGCAGCAGCTACGCACACGCTTGCATTGTCCATGACAACTTGTATCACATTCGCGGACCCCACCTGCAAGTTACACACATAAGTACTTGTGTTGTGTGCGTGTATGAGCATGCGTGTGTGATGCATGTGCTCACAAAGTGCTGCCAGTCAGTGCGTGCATGTGTCACACGCATAAGTACTTGTGTTGTGTGCGAGCATGAGCATGCGCGTGTAATGCATGTGCTCACAAAGTGCTGCCAGTCAGTGCATGCATGTGTCACACGCATGCGTACTTGTGTCGGGTGCGAGCATGAGCATGCGCGTGTGATGCATGTGCTCATAAAGTGCTGCCAGTCAGTGCTTGCATGTGTTACTTAGCATGGTTGTGTACACAATCTATAATGGCAATGAACGAGTGCACCACTTACTTCATCAATGGTGGAGATCAGCTGCTCGGATACATACTCCGCCGTCTTCTCCTTCCCTTCCGTGTTGATTGCTTGAAGAAAAACTTCTCCTTTAGGACTCACCATGAGCACATTCAACAATGGACGGTTGGACGTGTCCGACCATCCATCGCTAGCAATTGTGCATGAGGTTTCTCGTGTTGAGTCCTTGATGACTGCAAGTTCGCCATTCACCCTAGCATACTCCTTTTCCAACAAGGTTGTGCGAAGCGCCTCGGATGAGGGAGGGGTATATGAAGCGCCAAACTTGCCAACCGCTTTCATTGCTGCGATAAAGTAAGGGGACCTTGCCACGTTGAAGGGGATGCCATTGCTGAAGAAAAACCGAGCAATGGCTTCATCCACATGCGCTTTATCCCCACGCTTGAAAGTTGCATCAAGAGTTTGTTGTTGACTAGAAGGAACGGTGGCGCTTGAATCTATAGCACAATGTGATTGATTTGATGCGTGATGAGCAGCACCACTGCTTGCCAAGCTTCAATGCATGCACGCATGCATTCAAGTACCTGCACCAGCATCCCCAATGGCGGATGTGAGTTGATCTAGCAAGTCCAACCTCCTCCTCTTCTCACCCTCTTTCTCCTTGTCTTTCTTGGCTTGTGTAAGTTGCAAGACGATCTCCTCGGGAGGGGTTGTGCACTTGGTGACTCCACGTTCACCACTCAGATGGGCACCAATACGTGAAACACTTCCTGTCCACTCGTGCTCGCAATAAACACACCTCACACGAAAGTTGCCATGAGGCTTTCTCTCTATTATGTCGACGTGCTTCCACAGCGCACTTTGCGTCATTCTAACATAAACAAACACTATTATGAACACATGCAAATCACATATAGCACGTTGATGGTATGACTTGCAGGCTGCATGATGTATGATGGGCGCATAGCCAAGCATGCAGGCAACCAGTGCATACCCACGCACACACCTTGTAGCTAATGGCTATCAGGCGCAGCTACAGTAGCTTGAGAGATGAAGCTTGCAGCTAAAGGAGCGCCGTTCCCACCTGCCTGCCGCCGCTAACGCCGCCGCTGCCGCCAACTATGTTGCCTGCACCGCCGCCTAGTTACACTAGACTGACCAGTTACGGTTGAGATACAGTGCTAAGCTGTATCTCAGCGTAACTGAAGCGTAACCCAGTTACACTGGCGTACAGACTGCGTACAGAATGCGTATTAGGTACGCGGGGTCTCTGTACGCGTCCAAACGCGTAGTATTGGTCTAAAAGTCGCGTACCTTGTGACCATGGCGTACAGTACAGACCATCAAGAAGGCACTCCGCAAATACGTGCTGGAGTAAAAGAAGAACACTTGGGATGACCACCTCCCGTGGGTGGCCCTTGGATATCGATTGTCAAAGCAAGCGGCTCTGCGGGAGTACAGCCCGTACTACCTGCTGTTCGGGCGACCACCATTGCTCCCCTTCCGTGCGCAGCAGGAGGTGGATCGCGTCGTGCACAACCTCGACGACCCTGACTGGATGCACCACGACATCACCACACGCGCCGCGCTTTTCGAGCGCATCGTCCCCATGGCCTTCAACAACCTGCGCATCGCGCAGCATCGCGACACGCTGCGCTACGAGCGCGTACGCAGCGGCTTTTACAAGGAGCGCCGACGACGGTTCCAAGCGGGGGACTTTGCCTATCGCATGGCATCCACCAAAGACTCGCTTGATACCTCCGTAGGCCGCACCGTCTACAAGGTACTCAAAGTGTACCCCACAGGGGTGCTGGACCTCCTTGGTCAAAACGGAGAGAGGTTGAAGGACAACATGGTGAACTGTGCGCCATGTCACCTTCCTTACGTAGCCGGCTTCGGGCGTATCCAGCACCCTAGTCCCGCGCGCAGCACACGCTGTGAACGCTGCGGCAGCGCTGGCGACGACGCACTCATGATGCTTTGCGATGGCTGCAACAAGGGCCTGCATTGCTACTGCCTGGAGCCACCTTTGGACGCGATACCTATGGAGGAGTATTGGTGCGACGATTGCCGTACCAACGGCCCTCCTCACTTGCGCTAGCAGCTGAGCTCTGGAGCTGGAACCTCCCCCAGAGCCCAGGGGGGGTGGCTTGTTGACTCTGTGTGCTACAGCACAGCATGTACACTAGGGAGAACACCAACTCCACCTGCCCGTACTACCCAGCAGCAGCCGACCAGCTGCACGAAGCACTTGTCACCATGAGGGTTGGGGTCATCTTTTGTTTTTGCTGCGCGTTACACAGGTGGCGCAGCAGCATGTCCAGCACAGCATGGCTGTCCATGCAGCTGTCCGAGACAGCGTGACCCTCGACTCCCCTCGACCGACAGCATGTACTTAAGAGCTGTTAAAAACGCGTTTTGCCCAATGATGTACTGCACATGTTTGCGCAATAGCTCAACATGTGCGCATGGCTGGTTGCGCTGGCGCCCTTGCACTCGAGCATTCGCAACTGCCAAAAAATGAGGGCAAAGGCATATATATATGAAGAGAGAGAGAGAGAGAGAGAGAGAGAGAGAGAGAGAGAGAGAGAGAGAGAGTTGNGGGGGGGGTAATATTTTGAAAAGTGACTACTTGTAGTAGCGGCGAGAACAACGGCATAAGGTAAAAGAGAGAGGGCTCCAATCAACAAGCCAAGCCAATGCACAAGCCACGCCAACACATATGCACAGCAGGAGTGGTAGAATATCAGGGATTACAATCACATACACGCGTCCTCACAGCACAAGCTCAAGATAGGCGCGCTTAGCTAGTATGTGATATACACAATGTACTCCTTCCTACTAGCAATGTTTTTTCACAAGAACCACCACTACCACCACCACCACCACCACAAAAACAACAAACCCTAGAGCTAAGAGGGCTGGCTAGCTAAGTGCACGCCAACCAACTAAGGTAGATGCCGACAGGAGGCGCAGCAGCTGTACCTGCAGAGTACAGCGTAGAGATAGAGGTAGAGGTAGAGGTAGAGGAGAGGTAGAGGTTAGGCCCGGACAAAATACTGACAACCAGAACCACGATCACGACCACAGGGCCAGCCCCCAAAGGCACACAAAAAACAATAATAGCAGCAGCATAATTGATTGATGGAGGGCGCATTTTATTTTGGCCTCTAGCCCTACAAGAATGACTTTACAGAGCCTGGTCCGCCAAGGCTGGAGGGTTGGAGCGGAAGCAACCAGCAAGCGCAGGGTGAAACTTTCACCATGAAAGGCTTGACTTCAACCATTAAAAGTAGCACCGTCGTGCAGCGCTGCGGCGCTAGGGTAGAGGTGCCTTATTTGGCCCATTTTCGCGGTATTAAGCTCCGTGTGGGCGCTGTGTTCATTATTTGGCGGCGAAGTGTATTTGTTTTTAGTAGCCCCGAAATTAAGCTATGCGGCAATATATCGTTTTTTTCAAGTGGATTAACATCGAGAAAATTATTGTGTGTCAAAGTGGGGGTGGTGGAGAGGGGGTCAGGCCGCTGAAAAGTTTACCCGAATTTGGTCACTGTTAACTTTAAGATCTTGTAACTTATGACTGGCCTCGCCAAAGTACCTACAGCTTTAATTGTGGTTGGTTCTTGTCGTGACTTTCCCAACAATGGAATTTCGATCGACTTGAGTAAGTGTTGCGGAAGTTATGGTTGTTGAAGTCACGGGCGTGTCATAACTGTTGGGTAGCTGCCAAACCCTAATCTGAGTTTTCCAAACGCTGTTTCCAAAATTACCCCGACTGCTATACTTGCTCATTTTGGATGACTGTTTGTGCGATAGGTAGGCCTCAATAAACAGAAGATTACTACAAAAACCACCGCCCCAAGTGCTTGCACCATCATGCAACCTTCATCAAAATGTCATTGGCCAAATAAGGGCGAGTGGCCAAATGAGGCACCTCTACCTATAGCTTGACACACCGGCGGCTACCGCCGCCTCCACCGCCCTGGCAGCAACCCACAAACGGCTAGAAGTTTCAAACCTCAATGCTAACATTGAAACGTTGAGCTGCCGCGGCAGTCCGCGCAGCCGTTGGAGGACAGGAAGGTAACGGTTAACTAATTAGAGCACCAGTGCAACTTCTACCGTTTAATGATGCACCGATAGTTTAAGTAGGTCGATCGGCGGTGACGGATAGCTCGACTATCTCGATCACACGGTAAGGGATAGCTGGGCTGAGCTGTCTGTGGCCGCTCGCTTCGACCCGAGAGTGCCGCTGTCTCCTGATAATAGTTATTACATTAGGCCTGTTATTAGGCTTTACCAATAAGGGTTATTAGGAATAATGATAAGGGTTTCGGCACTTCCCAACACGGGCGACGTGCCTAAGCAAACCCAAGACTTACCGCTTGGCTGGGAGTGCACAGGACTAAACATCGGGCAAGCATGAAATACAACTAGTGGAGTCCGTCCCCGGCGTTCTGGCCGATGATGTCGCAATTCCGGAGATGTTGTGCTTATGTTTTCTGCGGCTCGCCTGCCCTGGCAGGCCACGCAGCCTTCTTCTAACTTGATGGATTGACGCATCGAACACCAGAGGGAAAAGCGTCAAGCGGCAAGACGAAATGCAATGATTCCTCGTGCGTGACGCTGCGTCAGCGTGGAAAGGAAACACCCGTTTGGATTGGAGAAGGGCTAAACCCCCGGGGAATCCGGAGAAAGCTTCCGAAGAAGCCAGTTCCAATGAGAAAAGATTCAGTCGTTGCATTGCGGTGAGGGTCAGCTGCTAGGGGTACTATGAAAAGGGTACAGCTTGTGACCATCCGCACGCTACCACGTTGTTCCAGTGTTGGCGGCGGTAGCGGTGACGGCGGCGGCCAAGGTAGGCAGTCTTTCTCGCAAGCCAGTCGCTTTACCACAATGCCTCAGCTGCTCGGCAACCTGCGCAATGTGTACACTGTGCATGCTCCATTGCGACTTGTCCAACTGCTGCTTGCCTAAGTGGCCGCACTGGAAACAGCCTCTGTGGCATTGCCCGACAACAGTCTTTGTACGAAATGTCCTTGTTGCAAGTGTCCTTGTTGCTTGCCTGGTCGCAGCCTGCCTGTGGTGTTCACTTAAGGAAGTTGCTCACAGCTGGCTGTGCAACGCCGTAGGCATAAAAAGGTGTAATGAAGTCCCCGATGGTTTCGGCGGCGCTGTTGGCTTTGCTGGTGGTTCTGCCGTTCATCCCAGGTAACCGCTTACCTGTTCAAGCCGACTTGGCTGGCTATTCGTTGTGTGCACACCCCACATTGCAGTTGGTGTTGTATCTGGCGCCTGACCATTGCTCTGTGTGTGTTGTGTCGTGCTGGTGCGCAGCCGAATGCAATGGCTGGAGCACGGTGCTCTCCGACAACTTCCAGGGCCCCATCAACATTGCTTCCGCGACCGATCCCCCCACTAAGTGGAGGTAGGGCAGCCATGCATGTTGACTGCTTACCTGACCAAGAATCTTTGTGATTGCTGCCAGAAGCTTAATGAATAAAGAATGTTTATATGCTGTGCCAACTGTGCGGTGTGCCGGCTGCAGTTACTCCCTGCCTGCCCCCTCTACGCCCACCATTGTCGAGCATGCCGCCAATGGAAGGGGTCTGCTGGCATCTGTTGTACCGTATCGCACCACAGTCGCGCCCGGGCCTCTTGGTAAGTGTACCGCATGCGAAGCCTTGGGGTTGGCTGCTCTTAGCATGCGAAAGGGTTGATGCTGATTATTTGAACATGTGCGCAGGCTTCCGCGATCATGCTAAGTTTGGCATCCAGTCAGACACCTTCAGCATTGCCAAGAACCAGTCTCTCAAACTTGAGGTGAGGCGTGTGTGATGGCTGCTACACGTCTTGGTCGTCCTGACCCGAACCATGCAGTATGCTCAGACCGCTTGCATGTCTGCAGGCAACAATTGGTGGCGCCATGCAAGGCAATGCCGCCCAGCCCTTCGGCCCAGAGATTGACGTTGATGATGATCCTCGCACTGGAAATGTGAACTTCAGCTTGCTGGATTCGACCAACTTCATTCTGTTCGGCTTCGTGCTCTCCAACAAGGGCATCTACGTCTTCCTCGACCGCATCCCTTTCACTGGCTTCTTTGAGGGTGGTCCTGAGCTGTTCTACCAGGTGACCATGGCATGCTGTACTGAAGTTTACGAGCAATTGGTTGCTGTGACCCTGACTGTTGTCTGCACTGTTGACTCCCACAGGCCTTTTCATGGGGTTTCAAGGTCGCCCCTCGCGTGGCTGGTGAATCCCACAGGATTAAGATTGTGTACAACAGGAACATGGGCAAGGTGTACTGGTACCTTGAAGGCAAGAAGGTTTTCTCAATCAGCAAGATCGGCCTGACCCCCAACAGAGAGAACACCCTCCGATACTACACAACTGCCCCTGGCGTTACAGGCAAGTATCAGCCTTGTTGCTCGACTAAGTGTTAGGTATGCTGTTTGCTTACATGGTAATATGACATGTGCAGAGTATGTGATCGACCCCGAGAGCCTGCGCTTTGCCTTCGGGAGTGCCACCCGCCTGGACAACCGGGAGTGGTCCAAGAGTCCTGCTGGCACCCGCGTCAATAACAAGGGTCTTGTCCAGACTATCTACAACAAGCCTGAGCTTGGCTACAAGTTCCCTACCGAGTTTGTGTTTGATGGCGCAGCTGCACAGGACAACCACACACGTCTCTGGGGTGTGGGTGGCAACCTCATCGTTTACAAGGTCAAGATCAGCCGCAGGGACTTGGAGTAAGGTCCCGAACGCTGCAAGCTGTACAGTTTTGCTGCAGCTACGACACTACTAACGTTGCAGAGTTTGCACACTCTTTGCAGGTTACGCAGTTGTTGATTACACGATTCTTTATATTCATTAGTCATGTTTATCCTCGCATGCTTAGTGCCCACATTTGTTGCTACATCAGACACTGATGTTGGGAGTTCTTCTCTTAACAGCCGTAAGGTTCGGTTGTGTAGCAACTGTGTGCATGATGTGAAGGTTATATTATTGTTGCTTCTTTGTGCCTTTGAGTCTGGTCACGAGCTCAGTCTTTACGCAAGACTCCTAGTAACTGTTGACCTGCTGTAATTTTTACCTTTGACCCCTCAAGGAGTTGCACTGTTGTTGTACCTTGTGACTACGGGCAGAAGCTGGTAATTGGACAAAATAGTAGCAGAACCATGATTTGCATCCATTAAGTCCCTGCCCGCCCACGCTGCCTTGTGTGGATGTGTTGTTACAAGTTTGTGATCCTGGGTAAATCAGTGTGTAGAACTAATGTGTCAAATGGTTGTGTGTGTGCTTAATGTGCGCGTGTGCGCAGAGAAGTGGAGAGTGTGTTTACTAACGTTTATTGTACTTGCAGCGCAGAAACTGAGTAGTAGCAATTCTGTGCAATACCTGAACTCAGTCTCAACGCCACTGCTGTGAAGTATGCACACGACATGGCCTCCTAGCCTGCTCCCAGACCTACGACAAGTTCAACTGAACAGCATACTACGTAGAACTTTGTCCGCCACCTCCTTTGTAACTGTGATATTACTTGTGTTAATGGCTGGCACTGTAATATACCCGACGCCATCAGTGCGCATTGGTTGTATGCTGCTTTGCCTTGAGCTACCATGGCGCTGTCGGCGTTGCAAGCTGCAGGGGCACGCCTCCATCACCACTTACTGCGCTAGCTGCTGTGGTTATCACCACTCATCTTCAGTCAGTGTAGTGCACTGCCGCTGGGCGCTCTCAGCGATCACCTAATGACTGCGCTAGCTAACATCGCCAACAGCACTTGCTATGAGTTCATGCCGTGTACTGTTGCATGTTCTGTTCTGGTATAGGACCAATGGCGTAAAGAGTTGTAAACATTGATGGTGACCATGCAGTACATATCATCATTGTCAATGAGCAGCAAAGGGTGATGAAGGAAAACACGATACATGATGCAATCAATCACGTATAACATAATTTCCAATGTTGCGCTATTGTGACAATACCATTTCAACAGCACATAGATGAACACACGACTTTACCTTTTATTGTGTCGCACATTGCATTGCAAGCCTTATATGCTCACGCATGCCAAGCAGGCAAGCGCGTTCAATGTTACGATTGTTACTGCATTATGTGTTAACATCATCTTGAGTACACATGGTAAATGACAAGTTAAAACCCATGTGTACTCAATATGATGTTGGGCACAACAGAGTTTATGAAACAAATAGTGCATCGTCATAATATCATAGCGATCCATTATAGTGTTTCACGCCCCCCCCCTTCATTATTTGGCGGC
>RHPI01001037.1:1911320-1935398 GCA_009103225.1 Chlorokybus atmophyticus | reverse complement strand
CATGTCTGCCCTCTCTTGCGCGCATTATTACCTTACCTTAGGGGAAGCGTGATGGGGACTGCATACACAATACTCTATCTATGCAGCAAATTTAACAATGGTAACTTTTCACATGACATACAATGTATATCATATTTATAACATTGCTATTGATTGAACATTTGTTGACAATCGTCCAGAGTATGTACAATATAGAAGATGCTGTTTTCTTTTTATTTTATCAACGTGTTAGGATGCAAACATATAAAAGCATAGTTTACACATAATAATCTAATCCGTGATCGGTACGTGCATTGACCTTGAAAATTCCCTCTGTACCCCCTACATTACACTACTTAACATCTTATAATACGATACATTGTCACAACGAGTAAGTGAAGTGGCGTTCTATCATGGTCACATGGTACACAGTACGCGTTTAGTACGTGAGCGGTGGTGTACGCGTACATACATGTACCCATTTATGCCAGTACGTGGCAGTACGCTACAGTGGCAGTTTTGTCGTGTTGCTTCACGAGCATCAAGCATGCTACTTGCGTACATGTGCACAACAGTAAACAATGAGCAGAGAACACTATGTTACAGCGAAGCATGTGTGCAGACATAGCCCATCACATGTGTCTGCCTAGTTACACCGAGTAATCATCAGACTCGCCCCCCTCATCATCATTACTAAACAACACGTCCACATCAGAGTCTGCCTCCCACTCAACAAACTCCTGCACATAATGTGGGTTGTGGATCTTCTTCAGCTGCCTCAAGTTGGTGAAGACAAACACCAACTTCTCTGCCCTGCGTGCTTGCAGCCGATTCCTTCTCTTTGAGTGGATGAAGTCGTACGTGCTCCAGGATCTCTCACAGCTACAAGCTGATGATGGTTGAGCCAACACGCGCATCGCTAGCTGCTGCAACTCGGGTACACTACCACCATACATGTGCCACCAAGCATGCGCGGGCATTGTGAGAGCCGCTCGTTGCACTGCCTCTTTGCCGAACAGCCCCATCTTACTTCGGTACATGTGTAGCTGTTGCAACGCCAAGTCAACCTTGTCATGGGACTGCAGGACCCTCTCCACCATCGTTGCAAAGCCTTCCATAACTTCCTCATTGGTGTGCTGCTCATGACCCCAATATTCGGGATCCAGCACATAGCCTGCTGCATGCATGTCACTATGCAGCATGATCCACCTGTCCCTCCAACAGGCGCGCACATCAAGTCGTTGTTGTTCAGTCATGCCCTTCAGATGCTTGAGCTGGTCGCCAACACGAAACATCTTGGCGTACACTTTGCCTATGGTGGGCAAGTTCCCATCAACCAAACGCAGCAGATCCACGATGGGGGCCGACACCGCATTCACTAATGCCACTTGTGACCAGAAATCTGGTGCCAAGATCAACGCTCTGACTGCAGCAGCTTCTTGCTTATGCACACCCTTGTCGGCCCAAGCCTTCCAGTCCCTGCTCACCACCACCTCGTCGAGAGCGTCTTTGACCTCGACTAGCCTTGCAAGAGTTATGAATGACGTTGCGAAGCGAGTATCTCCTGCACAACAAGTAGCTATGAGCAAACAAGCACGCGCATGACATGAGCATGCATGCATGCGCGGGCAATCAGCTGCAATTTCACATGGTTGCTGTCTACCATTAATCTTGCGCTTGTACTAAGTTGATCTCTAACTACACACATGCACGCATGCTATTTCACCTGGCTTGAGCAGCTCTAGCTTGGCTTTGGAGCGGAAGATGGCCAAGGAACGATGGTGGTTGGTAATGAACTTCACTATGCGTTTGCCATCAGCCACCACGCTTTTAACCCACTCCAACTTGCCTATATCCTCAAGCAATAAGTCCAAGCAATGCGCGGTGCACGGCGTCCATGTGATGTGCGGGTATTCGCTAGTGATCAGACGTGCAGCAGCTACGCACACGCTTGCATTGTCCATGACAACTTGTATCACATTCGCGGACCCCACCTGCAAGTTACACACATAAGTACTTGTGTTGTGTGCGTGTATGAGCATGCGTGTGTGATGCATGTGCTCACAAAGTGCTGCCAGTCAGTGCGTGCATGTGTCACACGCATAAGTACTTGTGTTGTGTGCGAGCATGAGCATGCGCGTGTAATGCATGTGCTCACAAAGTGCTGCCAGTCAGTGCATGCATGTGTCACACGCATGCGTACTTGTGTCGGGTGCGAGCATGAGCATGCGCGTGTGATGCATGTGCTCATAAAGTGCTGCCAGTCAGTGCTTGCATGTGTTACTTAGCATGGTTGTGTACACAATCTATAATGGCAATGAACGAGTGCACCACTTACTTCATCAATGGTGGAGATCAGCTGCTCGGATACATACTCCGCCGTCTTCTCCTTCCCTTCCGTGTTGATTGCTTGAAGAAAAACTTCTCCTTTAGGACTCACCATGAGCACATTCAACAATGGACGGTTGGACGTGTCCGACCATCCATCGCTAGCAATTGTGCATGAGGTTTCTCGTGTTGAGTCCTTGATGACTGCAAGTTCGCCATTCACCCTAGCATACTCCTTTTCCAACAAGGTTGTGCGAAGCGCCTCGGATGAGGGAGGGGTATATGAAGCGCCAAACTTGCCAACCGCTTTCATTGCTGCGATAAAGTAAGGGGACCTTGCCACGTTGAAGGGGATGCCATTGCTGAAGAAAAACCGAGCAATGGCTTCATCCACATGCGCTTTATCCCCACGCTTGAAAGTTGCATCAAGAGTTTGTTGTTGACTAGAAGGAACGGTGGCGCTTGAATCTATAGCACAATGTGATTGATTTGATGCGTGATGAGCAGCACCACTGCTTGCCAAGCTTCAATGCATGCACGCATGCATTCAAGTACCTGCACCAGCATCCCCAATGGCGGATGTGAGTTGATCTAGCAAGTCCAACCTCCTCCTCTTCTCACCCTCTTTCTCCTTGTCTTTCTTGGCTTGTGTAAGTTGCAAGACGATCTCCTCGGGAGGGGTTGTGCACTTGGTGACTCCACGTTCACCACTCAGATGGGCACCAATACGTGAAACACTTCCTGTCCACTCGTGCTCGCAATAAACACACCTCACACGAAAGTTGCCATGAGGCTTTCTCTCTATTATGTCGACGTGCTTCCACAGCGCACTTTGCGTCATTCTAACATAAACAAACACTATTATGAACACATGCAAATCACATATAGCACGTTGATGGTATGACTTGCAGGCTGCATGATGTATGATGGGCGCATAGCCAAGCATGCAGGCAACCAGTGCATACCCACGCACACACCTTGTAGCTAATGGCTATCAGGCGCAGCTACAGTAGCTTGAGAGATGAAGCTTGCAGCTAAAGGAGCGCCGTTCCCACCTGCCTGCCGCCGCTAACGCCGCCGCTGCCGCCAACTATGTTGCCTGCACCGCCGCCTAGTTACACTAGACTGACCAGTTACGGTTGAGATACAGTGCTAAGCTGTATCTCAGCGTAACTGAAGCGTAACCCAGTTACACTGGCGTACAGACTGCGTACAGAATGCGTATTAGGTACGCGGGGTCTCTGTACGCGTCCAAACGCGTACTATTGGTCTAAAAGTCGCGTACCTTGTGACCATGCGTTCTATAATGCTTACTTACAAGGCTGTATATGACGGAACCAATACACCTTTTCTTAAAGTAGCCCTTTTATTGCCATGAAATGACATAATCAAGCTGATGGTTACATGGCTGCTACTACACTCTACATGACGTTTAAGCATAATTGTTAAGCTTCTTGTTTATTGTGATAAGTGAATTACGGCTGTGTACATCAGTTTCAAGTTTTGCCATTGTTTTAATCATGCCTGACTTAGGGAAGGAAGGGAGGGAGGGATGTAAACTTATAACTTGCTTGGCACCGTATTTACCCCGTCAGAGTAAACCCCCTTTTTACACAGTCCCCCTTGATTTTGCGGGGGAGGACTCACCTCTATTCGAGGGGGGACTCTATTGGTACCGGGGGACTGAATTGTGTAGCAGTAGCTGCCGACTTGATGCAATTACAGCAATTAGTTACGCTATATTATGTCGTAACTCGTTACGATTGAACGAACAGTCGACCCCTTTGACCGACCACGGTCGACCACGACCGACAGACCGGTCGTGCTCGACCGTCGAGAGGGCTCCGTCCAACGCGTCAAGTCCGACGGCAGTATTTGCTGACCGTTCGATGAAATATGTGATCAACGACGTAGGGGCACTGAACCGCCGGCCCAAGACCAGATGGCCGTAAGACCTTCAATTGAGCCTTTTACATGTGCTTTCATTGCTTCAGCATCCAATAAACAGATGTTCAATGCTAAAAGCATCAAATGTCAGTGCTTGTCGGCCTGAATGTGGCACATGATGTATACATCATGTGCCACATTCAGGCCGACAAGCACTGTGATGCAACAACTACATAACATTAATACTGTCTGCTGCATATATACGCCCTTGCGCAACCACGGGTGGTGGTTCTTTGCGCGCCTTTGCCCTGCCCTGCCCTGCTTGCTCACCCGCCCTCATCTTCAACCCTTGCACGCACTTGCTTAGTGCACATAGCTAGTGCCTGTATGCCCTCTATGTCAATTTGAGTGCTTGCTTGCTGTTGTGCATGTGTTTGAGCGTGTGAATGTTGCGTGTTTGTGTGTGCCTTGCATGTTACTTGGATAGCTCATATATATGCTTATATGATACATTTTACATTACATTTTATTACTTGATGAATAAGTACAACCTGCTTAGCTAGCATTTATGCAAATGCCGTGGGAGTAATAATTGTGCTTTCTTGTTCATGCTAGCTTATTTTAGCATGTTGTTGTGTATGCTCACTGAGCATATGTATGTGACTTGGGATGGCTATGATGTGAACCCTATGCGCATTGCGGTCAATTAATACTAGGATGTGACTATCTATGTGATAACTTGCCACGTAACAACCTTGAAGTCTTGTGCTGAGAAAGCTTCATGAACACACACGGTGACTTTGATGCATCGCTATGCGGCCATACTTGTGGATTATGGGCCATGATTCATGACGCTCGCCTGCATTGCATCACTTTCGACAACACTAAACAATCGGGAGGCCAAGACAGTCTGTACCTGCTATCCTTGAGTGTTGGCGGTCAGGGTGTGTTGGCGGTGGTCGACGTTGACAGGGCAGCCGTCGACGTCGATGTGGATTTGAGATGTTGTGCTTGACGGCCACTGAAAGTGGATTGTCGCCGTCGGCTGTCGGACATGATCGACGTTAATGGCCCGTGATGGGCTCGTTAAGTCTGCAGTTAGTGGCGCTGGCTGTGAATGTGGCGCGCGTACCACGTGTGTTTGCCGCAATCGCTGTGATGCCAGTGTTAGGTGATTAGGGTTGCGTAAGGCGAACAGCGGTAGTTGTTGCACATGGCTGCGTCAGGGGCGGCGACATGGCTGGCGCGGCGGGCACCCCGGGCGCCCTGTGTGCCAATGAAGACGTCGAGCAGCTGTACCTGGACGGGAGCTTGGCGATCGAGTATACTTGCAACGAGGGGCGGCAAAATGTGATCCCTCATGGTGGTCCCGTTGCCGGGCCGCCTGATGAGGGCGGGGGCGTTCTTGCCCGTGCTAATGGGCTGGGGGTTGTAGTCAGTGTGCACGCCCCTTGCGCGGCTCTTCGCCCGCCTGCAGCTCTGCTTGCTCCCCCGCCGCCGGTCAATCCCATGCTCGCCATCGAAGTTGTTACCATGGGGCAGACTCCTGATTTCGGATCGAGCTGGATACTACTCCCAGCATTGGCAGGCGCACTCCTGTTGTGCGCCTGTATAAGTTTATGCATGGGGATGATGAGGGGCCTGACGCTGGCGCGTATCACCTTGTGCATGAACACGAGCTGGGCGCCGGCAGTGCGTGGCGTCTGCCGCACCCGGCTCGGGTTGTGTGAACAGCAGGTATGTTGTCGTGTGTGTTCGTTTATGTTAGGTGCTTGTGAGGTGGTGCGTAGTCCAAAACTATTGCCTGCGTGGAGTGCTCAGCGTAGTCATTAACATGTGCATGAGTAAACAGCATGCGGACATGCATGAAGCTTGCTGTGCATGGCTGGTTGCATCTTGGCATGATGGCATGGCAGTCATGACATTGGAGCACATGTTAGTAAGCCTGTCGTCTACCTTGTAGAGGTATGTGCATGATAATTGCACAGCCACATGCATTCCGATACTCATTTGTGTATTACATCTAAGCATGTGTTGATGGCATGTATGCATAGAGTAGTGTAGCCGCAACCTATTGTGCATTGACATCTATTGTGCATTGACATCTTTCTTGTGCTGATATTCATAGGGCTACATTAGTGTCAGATATGTCATCTAACCAAGCTATGTCCTCTTTTGCATTGTGCTAATTAGATGGGCATGAGGGAGGGCCGGAGGCCAATTCTTACCAGCATGGTCACAAGGTACGCGACTTTTAGACCAATAGTACGCGTTTGGACGCGTACAGAGACCCCGCGTACCTAATACGCATTCTGTACGCAGTCTGTACGCCAGTGTAACTGGGTTACGCTTCAGTTACGCTGAGATACAGCTTAGCACTGTATCTCAACCGTAACTGGTCAGTCTAGTGTAACTAGGCGGCGGTGCAGGCAACATAGTTGGCGGCAGCGGCGGCGTTAGCGGCGGCAGGCAGGTGGGAACGGCGCTCCTTTAGCTGCAAGCTTCATCTCTCAAGCTACTGTAGCTGCGCCTGATAGCCATTAGCTACAAGGTGTGTGCGTGGGTATGCACTGGTTGCCTGCATGCTTGGCTATGCGCCCATCATACATCATGCAGCCTGCAAGTCATACCATCAACGTGCTATATGTGATTTGCATGTGTTCATAATAGTGTTTGTTTATGTTAGAATGACGCAAAGTGCGCTGTGGAAGCACGTCGACATAATAGAGAGAAAGCCTCATGGCAACTTTCGTGTGAGGTGTGTTTATTGCGAGCACGAGTGGACAGGAAGTGTTTCACGTATTGGTGCCCATCTGAGTGGTGAACGTGGAGTCACCAAGTGCACAACCCCTCCCGAGGAGATCGTCTTGCAACTTACACAAGCCAAGAAAGACAAGGAGAAAGAGGGTGAGAAGAGGAGGAGGTTGGACTTGCTAGATCAACTCACATCCGCCATTGGGGATGCTGGTGCAGGTACTTGAATGCATGCGTGCATGCATTGAAGCTTGGCAAGCAGTGGTGCTGCTCATCACGCATCAAATCAATCACATTGTGCTATAGATTCAAGCGCCACCGTTCCTTCTAGTCAACAACAAACTCTTGATGCAACTTTCAAGCGTGGGGATAAAGCGCATGTGGATGAAGCCATTGCTCGGTTTTTCTTCAGCAATGGCATCCCCTTCAACGTGGCAAGGTCCCCTTACTTTATCGCAGCAATGAAAGCGGTTGGCAAGTTTGGCGCTTCATATACCCCTCCCTCATCCGAGGCGCTTCGCACAACCTTGTTGGAAAAGGAGTATGCTAGGGTGAATGGCGAACTTGCAGTCATCAAGGACTCAACACGAGAAACCTCATGCACAATTGCTAGCGATGGATGGTCGGACACGTCCAACCGTCCATTGTTGAATGTGCTCATGGTGAGTCCTAAAGGAGAAGTTTTTCTTCAAGCAATCAACACGGAAGGGAAGGAGAAGACGGCGGAGTATGTATCCGAGCAGCTGATCTCCACCATTGATGAAGTAAGTGGTGCACTCGTTCATTGCCATTATAGATTGTGTACACAACCATGCTAAGTAACACATGCAAGCACTGACTGGCAGCACTTTATGAGCACATGCATCACACGCGCATGCTCATGCTCGCACCCGACACAAGTACGCATGCGTGTGACACATGCATGCACTGACTGGCAGCACTTTGTGAGCACATGCATTACACGCGCATGCTCATGCTCGCACACAACACAAGTACTTATGCGTGTGACACATGCACGCACTGACTGGCAGCACTTTGTGAGCACATGCATCACACACGCATGCTCATACACGCACACAACACAAGTACTTATGTGTGTAACTTGCAGGTGGGGTCCGCGAATGTGATACAAGTTGTCATGGACAATGCAAGCGTGTGCGTAGCTGCTGCACGTCTGATCACTAGCGAATACCCGCACATCACATGGACGCCGTGCACCGCGCATTGCTTGGACTTATTGCTTGAGGATATAGGCAAGTTGGAGTGGGTTAAAAGCGTGGTGGCTGATGGCAAACGCATAGTGAAGTTCATTACCAACCACCATCGTTCCTTGGCCATCTTCCGCTCCAAAGCCAAGCTAGAGCTGCTCAAGCCAGGTGAAATAGCATGCGTGCATGTGTGTAGTTAGAGATCAACTTAGTACAAGCGCAAGATTAATGGTAGACAGCAACCATGTGAAATTGCAGCTGATTGCCCGCGCATGCATGCATGCTCATGTCATGCGCGTGCTTGTTTGCTCATAGCTACTTGTTGTGCAGGAGATACTCGCTTCGCAACGTCATTCATAACTCTTGCAAGGCTAGTCGAGGTCAAAGACGCTCTCGACGAGGTGGTGGTGAGCAGGGACTGGAAGGCTTGGGCCGACAAGGGTGTGCATAAGCAAGAAGCTGCTGCAGTCAGAGCGTTGATCTTGGCACCAGATTTCTGGTCACAAGTGGCATTAGTGAATGCGGTGTCGGCCCCCATCGTGGATCTGCTGCGTTTGGTTGATGGGAACTTGCCCACCATAGGCAAAGTGTACGCCAAGATGTTTCGTGTTGGCGACCAGCTCAAGCATCTGAAGGGCATGACTGAACAACAACGACTTGATGTGCGCGCCTGTTGGAGGGACAGGTGGATCATGCTGCATAGTGACATGCATGCAGCAGGCTATGTGCTGGATCCCGAATATTGGGGTCATGAGCAGCACACCAATGAGGAAGTTATGGAAGGCTTTGCAACGATGGTGGAGAGGGTCCTGCAGTCCCATGACAAGGTTGACTTGGCGTTGCAACAGCTACACATGTACCGAAGTAAGATGGGGCTGTTCGGCAAAGAGGCAGTGCAACGAGCGGCTCTCACAATGCCCGCGCATGCTTGGTGGCACATGTATGGTGGTAGTGTACCCGAGTTGCAGCAGCTAGCGATGCGCGTGTTGGCTCAACCATCATCAGCTTGTAGCTGTGAGAGATCCTGGAGCACGTACGACTTCATCCACTCAAAGAGAAGGAATCGGCTGCAAGCACGCAGGGCAGAGAAGTTGGTGTTTGTCTTCACCAACTTGAGGCAGCTGAAGAAGATCCACAACCCACATTATGTGCAGGAGTTTGTTGAGTGGGAGGCAGACTCTGATGTGGACGTGTTGTCTAGTAATGATGATGAGGGGGGCGAGTCTGATGATTACTCGGTGTAACTAGGCAGACACATGTGATGGGCTATGTCTGCACACATGCTTCGCTGTAACATAGTGTTCTCTGCTCATTGTTTACTGTTGTGCACATGTACGCAAGTAGCATGCTTGATGCTCGTGAAGCAACACGACAAAACTGCCACTGTAGCGTATTGCCACGTACTGGCATAAATGGGTACATGTATGTACGCGTACACCACCGCTCACGTACTAAACGCGTACTGTGTACCATGTGACCATGCTTACCAGGCGCTGTCTAGCTCGGTGTTCGTGGCTGCAGTGTTGGTTTGCTGTAGCTGTGTGTCGTCCCTATAGATTTGGATGTTGTTCTGATGTGTGGTATTCTCGCAACACACGCACGAGCATGCAATGGTGCATGTCTGGCCACTCTTTCTGCATTTGCATTGCCTGCCTCTGCACTGGGTCTTTTTGCACGAGCACCCATGCAGGATCGGGGATGCTCTGCTTTTTGCTGCAGCTATGGCATCAGGTGTGTCCATGATTGCCTTGTACACACCCTCCTGGCATGTGTACCCGTGCTCCTCCAACGGGGATACTGTGATGTGTGGATTGCACATCTGCCACCACATGTCAACCACCCAAGCTGACCACTTGCAGTGCTCCACCAACGCTGTGGGTGAAGGGAGATCGTCCTTGTTGTCAGCAGTCTTATCCCAAATCTGTTGTGCAATCCTCTGCAACCATGGTGTGAGGCTGCAGATTGAGTCAGGACGTGCAGCGGCCTCACATGTGTCATAGAACAATGATGTTGCGTTGCTGGTGGCTGAGAAGCAGTTCTTATGCTTCAAGATGTAAGCGCATCCTATGAGCCTCAGATATGTTGGTGTCAGGTCCCCATTGCATGTGGTGAGATCCCCTGTGATAAATATTGCCTCCTTCAGCATGACTTCGGTCCAGAAGTAATGCTTGCTCATACCAGCAAAGTAAGAGGTGTAGTCGCTGCCAGTGATAGCATAGAAGTGGAGGAGGAACTCAGCTCGCTGGTTAGGCGCTATCATATCCACTAGGAACTTGCTTTTGTCTCCTTTTTGCATGCCTCCAGAGTCATCAAATAGAGCATGTGGCATCTCAATGTAGTTGGCAGTGCAGGTGGTGAGGTCGCCTGCACTCTGCGCCAGCTTCTTGAGGATGAGGGTTTGTCTGCGCCTGCATTGGTGTTCTTAGGTTGCTGATGCCGCTTGCTCATTATTTTCAGAGCAAATTGGTTACCCACTTTGTCTACGGTCAGCTCCTTGCTGTGCACTGCTTTGACACAAGTCTGGAATTGGTCCATGCCAAGTGTGTGGTGTCTGGCTAGGTCTGCTGCAGCCACCTCACTAGCCAGCACTCCAGTGACAAGGTGTTGCAGATGCTGCGTCTCCACTTGCAGAGCTCCAGCATGCTGGAGTACAGCCATCATGTTGTCCATGTTCTTCGTTGCTCCAGCGAAGTGACGCCTGCTGCTGGCTGCCATTGGTTGGGATGCTTTTGCTGATGGTGGCTCCAGCACACGCACCACCTCCTTCACAACACCAGCTCTGTATGAAAGATGAGACGTTTTGCGTCGCATGAAGTCAGCTGTGGGCCTGCTCAGGCATAGCTTCGGATCTGTGTTGATCATGGACTCGTGTGCCTTGTCACTTGCTAAAGTTGCATGTGCAGTACCCGTTACTGACACCACAAACGCCCCCTGTCGCAGATGCTGCACCACTTCATAGGGCATATGCTGCAAGTCCCATAGGTGATATGGGATGAGTCGCTGGTAGTGAGGTTTGTCCCATGCAAATGCAAGAGGGGCCAGCCCTTTGTAAGCTGCTGTTCTCAAATGCCAGGTAGCGGTTCTTAGGGCAAAGTACAGAGCCAAGTAAGAGAACCCATCTCTCATTGTAAACTGCCACCAGAGGCTCCAAGTGGGATCCCTCTCGACTCTTTCGTTACCATACGCAAGGAACTCTTGCAGGCTGTGCATGAGCTGCTCTACATCATGTTCGGCATCATAAAAAATGGGAATGGCTGCTCCAGGGTTCGCAGATTGGAAGATGGCAAACCGACGACAATACAAGGCTTCCAGCACGGCCATCAAAAACAGGTGTTGTTTCTTCCAACATTTGCCCTCTGCCAGGATGTGCCTAGCTAACCCAGCTGGAAAGCCACAAGCAACTGCAAGCTCTTCAAATCAAGCGTCCCAATGTATCAGCATTGTGGTGGGGAGCATGTTATACATGCAATGCCAATCCCCCGGAATGGGCAAAAGCCAGTCCCAGTAGCCATGCTCTGAGCGCTTCAAGGCTTGCATAAGGTAAAACGTCTTTTGATCTCCCGCCACAAGCACATGTTGGGTGCTAGTGTCAATGCCTATGATCTTGGCCATCTTCAGGGCTTGACGGAGATGTTTTGGCTTGTCAGGACTGTAAGCAAACGCAGGTAGTGCACTGTGCTGGGGTCAGGGGTCCCATGGTCTTCGCCATACATGCAGTCCTTGAGTGGGAGCTTCAGCAGATCTTGATTGCACATGCGCTTGATGATGGTGCTGTGCAGAGTGCTCATTGGTTGACAGCTGCATCCTCCTCTACAGTGTACATTGTGATGCAGCTGGCACGCAGCAGAGGCATGGGGATGCGCCTATGGGAGGGAGAGGTTGTGGGAGAGGCATTGAAGGTAGGCCCAACTGCGCCTCTTTGTATGTCCGATACCTATGTGCCTGCACAGCCATGCATAGTTGGTAAGGCATTGACTGTTGAATAGTCCAGCATGCAATGGCAACATCTTGCACTGGTGCATACTCCAAGTGTTGTGCAGTGGTAGGCTTAGGCACAGTTACTTGAGTTGTGGTGCAGTGCAGGTCCTTATCTTCACTTCCAGAGTACCTCAATGCATGCTGGGCTTTGAAGTCCCAATTGTCAATACTCACTAACACCAAGTCAGGCCCTGACTGCGAGACAGGGCATGGCTTATAGGCTTCTGCAGTTACTCGAGACATAACATGCCTATCCAGAGTGCTGTTGCTGATGCAGACACCCGAGCAATTGAGAATGACATGCATCTTTGAGGATCGAGCCAAGGCATCCACCACTTCAGCTACCGCTACATGCATCTTGCTCTATGCCTTTTTGTTTGTGATGAACACTGCTGTGTTCATTATGAATAGAGTTTTGGCCATCTTCTTGGCAACTGCAGGCGCTCTGGCACCCGCTGCCGGTAGCGCCACTCCGGTGACAGCACAGAAGAGTGACAGCAGCTTCTGGTCGACCAAGGATGGGTCTACCTCACTGGACAGAAACCGGCAATCAGGTATGCTGTCCTTGTTCTCAGCAGCACGTTGAGTGGCAACCCTACTTAAGAGGTCTCGAATGTAAGCCAGGATAGGTTTGCTGAGTGGGGTGTTGTGCTGTCTTTTTCCGTGATCAATGCCTCTTGCGTGCAGGGCGTGATCTGCTGGATCTACCCACCCAGGCAGCAACAAGGTGCCTCGAGCTCAATGACCGATGATACTTTGCACTGCAGAACCAAGCTGGCGCTTGAGTGCCTGCTGCAAAGTCCTCGGGTAAAGAATGTGGCCCGTTCTGCATACATCTCTCAGTAGTGCTGACCCCCCTGGCCGCAGCAGATCTGTAGCTACTCTCCTCACAGCTTTGCCAATCACTGTTGCAGTCACCTGCTGGCTAGCCTGTTGCAACTTTGCCACATTGGCAGCACGTTCCTCTCCACTCTGGCGCCAAACATGCACTCCATTGTCAACACCTCTAAATGATGGTGAGTCCATCAGTGCCTGCAATTGCTCAACACGATGTTCAATTGCTTCCAACTCTGATTCCAAATCCTCAATGCCACTCTGCACTTCATCTTGCACTTCATAAAGCTTGTCCTTACATGCTTGCCACTTCTCCAAAACATCTACAGCCTCCTTCTTGGCAGCCTTCAAGTCGGATCCTGCTACCCATGCCCTCTCCCTCTCCCTCTCCCTCTCCTTCTCAAGTCCCCATACACAGGTATTCTATAAAACCATATAACAACCACCACGCAAGATTGAGAGTGCACCGCAGCATGTGAGCTGGCAGACCCATACCTGCAGGCGCTGTCGCAGCTTGTGGTTGTCACCTTCCAACTCATCCACACACTTCTGCATGGAGGCGATAGTGGCTTGCAATCGAATCTTTACACCATCTGCTTCCTAGAGCTGCTGAGCTAATTGACTTGCAGCCTTCACCAGGTCAATATTCAAGGCATCCACATCCTCAGCTTGCAGCAGCAATGAAGTAATCCTCTCCTTCAAACGTATCTCGAAAGAAGGCGATAGCGACACACCATTTGATCTCATAGGCCTAGTTTTGCGTCGCTGCATATTGATGCATATAATTGTGTATAGCATGATACACACCAAGTGCAACTCCTCTCTGCCACGCTGCGGGCCCACAACTCCATCCAACCATCACAGCAAATCTAGCCACATCACAGCCACACTACTTGCATGTCACATGCATGCGCATACGAACACCTCATTATATGTACACAACTTGTCCATGCTTTGCCTGCTTAAAATGTCAGCATGCGCACTAGTTCACACCTGGTCTAGTGTGAAGGTCCATGAATGGGTGCCACCAGGCAGCTCACCCTCAGCGTCACCATCTACAATGCCCACGCAAGCACAAGCCTCAGCAACCAATGCAGTCACAAACAGCCTATATTACACATATGTAGAACACATTTACTGTACATGTCAAATAGTCACACATGTAGAGTACACTAGCTTAGAGCGCTAAGGGACCCTATAATCCCGTCCAGCATCACCTCCGAACTCACTGTCCGACTCATCATGGCGGAGTCCAAGGCTCTCCACAGCTTCACGCCTTGCAAGAGCCTTCCTGCGCCTCTCACCGAAGCCTCGCCGATCTCTTCTATGCATGGACGGCCTACCATGGCGGTTCGGGTCCATATTTTCTTACTGACCAGCAGCATTGCGGTGGGCACTCTGCACCACATCATCTATTAGTCTATACGGTCAACATTGCAACCCTCACCACACATAACTAATCTAGCATACTCTCTCTTGTACATATGACATTGAACATCAACAATTTTACGCGTACTCAGTTACAGCATGCGTAAGACTTACCGGCTGACTGTTCATGTGCACATTGGTCATCAGAGATGAGCCGAAACCCTTAAACCCCACAGCTCCAGGCATGTGATGTGGACACTGCGGCTGCAGAACTACCCCTTGCCGATCATCTGTCAAGCGCCACGTTTTACCCGACATTAAGGCCAGCAGGTACACTACTGAGGCATGCGCGCGCTCAGGCATCTTACAGTCCCTTCGCAGCTGATCCACCAGCTTTTTATGCTTGTCCCGCCCACGCTTGGCACTCTAATGCTGCACCATCTTGCGCTTGTTCTTGACAGGTGCATCACCCCCTAGACCGGCTGCACACCCAACCTCCCCATCGGGAACACCACCACTTAACGCTCTGGCAGGCGTCTTCTCCCCCTCACAAGCGCCTTCATGCTCGTCAAAGACATTGCGCCCATCGTCAAACATCGCTCAAGCCTGGCCCCACCGATGCACAACCACGACAACGACACGCTCAGCTTCTGAGAAGCTGAGCGTGTCGTTGTCGTGGTTGAGCTTTGGAACACAGCAACAGCAGGTCTACCGCTACACAGCGCCCGCCCAAACTTCAAAAGTATTTGAACTACACACAGTCACAACGGCAAACGTCGCACAGCATGCAATCAACGCCGTCGACACACACACACAAAGACCGCTACTGACAATGTGAAACTGCCGGTCAACGACAACAAACACACAACATCGTCAGCTCTTCCACACTGTCGTCGTCGACGCTCGGCTTCATTCATCTCAGCAATCTCGCTCTGTCGACGTCGATTACGCGACAATTCGCGTTACTAACCGCTACCGCCATGACTCCAGACAACCTGTCTTGGCCTCCCGACTGTAAAACGGAGCGCAGGTTGCACCGCTCTCACATTGCACCGTACCGGACCGGCTGTACAAGGCAGGGCCGTGGCTTCTATCGAACCGTCGGCTGGTAGCTGCCCCATCGACGGCCTCGCGGAAGGGAGGCCAAATCCCCGCATCGCGACTACCCTAACACAACCTTCTCCAGCTCCGCTATTGGTCAGCGGGCCCGCCGCTCACTCTCATTGGCTTGAGCCAGGGAGATTTAATATTGCCCTCATTAAGCGCTGCCACGCCAGCCGGTCTAGTCCGGAGCCTCGCTGTGCCCCCGCGCACAAGATCTGTGCGCATTCCGCATTAGAGGCCGCCCTTAGGTCAGATTCCAATGTATTGATGAATTAAAGTCACAGGCTGGAGCGTTGTGGCCACGGGCACAAGTAGGAGCTGAGGGCAGCGGCGGAGTAGAAGGTAGAAGGTAGGGTTGCCGGCCCAGAGGACGGCGAGGAAGAGGACAAGGACGAGGAGGTAGAGAAAGTGCTGAGGATAAGGCGAAGGTTAGGGAGCAAGGCGGGCTGGACAGAGGGCATTGAGCAGGAGGTGAGTGCTGTCGGGCATGGCGGCGGCCGGGGCGATGTCGGCCGCAAGGGTCGCAGCGGCGGGCTGCCACGTGACGGCGCCTTCCTTGCCGTCGACGTCGTCGTCGTCCTCGCAGTCGTCAGTTAGGCCGCAGCGGAAGCCGCGTGCTTTGACCAGCTCGTTCGCGGGAGAGGCGCTCCAGGCCAGGCCGGCGGCGCTTCCGGGCAGGTTGCCGGCGGCAGGGAGGGAAGTGAGCGCAGTTGCGTCTCCACCCAGGCCGTCCAGCAGCAAGCCCGTTCCCGTGCAGCTGGGCGAGGGCAACGGACTCTTCACCAACACCCGCCCAGAGGTGAGGCGTGTCCGCCCCGAAAACCCCAACGGCCGCACCGTCGTCCGCGTCGTCTACGTCGTCCTTGAGGCCCAGTACCAGGCCGCCCTCACACAGGTTTGGACATTACTCACGCACGCAATGCACTTATGGTGCATTGCATTGTGTGCCACCAGTGCATGTGCTACTGTGTGCGCTGCAAATGCACAACGTATGACGCCCTTCCTGCGTGTTCATGGCAGGCGGTGCGCACTATCAACGCGAACCACCCCTCTTATTGCGTAGAAGTAGTAGGTTATCTAGTAGAGGAGCTGCGTGACAAGACCAACTATGAAACCTTCAAGACTGACCTTGCCGCTGCCAATGTAAGCCCGCAGCACAGCTACTACCAATGCATGACACATGCGCATGTGATCGTTGCCCCTCAACAGCTGTGCTGCTATGCCACAGGTCTTCATTGGCTCTCTCATTTTCATTGAAGAGATTGCTGAAGTGGTGAAAGCCGCGGTTGAGGCAGAGCGTGAGCGTCTGGATGCAGTGCTCGTTTTCCCATCTATGCCAGAGGTACTGCTTGCTATACAGAATTCCCATGCATTGGTTGTTGCATGTCCTGTGGGCCGCAACTAACTGGTGTGTTGCTTGACAATCGCAGGTCATGCGGTTGAACAAGTTGGGATCATTCTCAATGTCGCAGCTTGGGCAGTCTAAGACGGCGTTGTCGCAGTTTTTTAAGAAGCAGCGACAGCAGTCTGGTGCTGGTTTTGAGGAGTCCATGCTCAAGCTCGTGCGCACACTTCCAAAGGTGTGGTAGTGCGTAATGTTGGTCGTTAGCTTGGTACACAATGATGTTGCATGTGCCGTGAACGCCTTGTGGTCGGTTGTTTTGCGTGAGGCGCATGCATCTGTTGACGAGTTGAACTATGTGCAGGTGTTGAAGTACCTGCCAACAGCCAAGGCTCAGGACGCGCGCAACTTCATCATGGCGCTGCAGTTCTGGCTGGGAGGCTCTCCCCAGAATCTGTCCAACATGCTCACGATGCTTGCGGGCGCATACATCCCTGACTTGCAGGGCAAGTCTCTCTCCTTCAATGACCCAATCCTGTTCCCGGATGCGGGCATTTGGCATCCGCTCGCCCCGTGCATGTTTGAGGATGTCAAGGAGTACCTGAACTGGTGCTCCTCGCGCCGGGACGCTTCCCCTGAGCTCAAGAGCAACAATGCACCCGTTGTGGGCTTGATCCTGCAGCGCTCTCACCTTGTCACGGGTGACGAGGGCCACTACAGCTCCGTCATCATGGAGATGGAGGCGCGCGGTGCCAAGGTCATCCCCATCTTTGCCGGCGGCCTCGACTTCTCTGGCCCTGTTGAGAAGTTCTTCATGGACCGCAACAAGCCTCTCGTGGACTGCGTGCTCAGTCTGACCGGATTTGCACTCGTGGGCGGGCCCGCCCGTCAGGACCACCCCCGCGCCATTGAGGCTCTCAAGAAGCTTAATGTGCCCTACCTCGTGAGCCTCCCCCTCGTGTTCCAGACCACGGAGGAGTGGGTGGACTCCACCCTCGGGTTGCACCCCGTGCAGGTGGCGCTGCAGGTTGCCCTCCCTGAGCTGGATGGTGGCATTGAGCCCATTATCTTCTCAGGCCGTGACTCAGCCACAGGTGGGCAGGTGTTGATTGTCAGTGTGAACTCGCGACGTCGCGACGTGTCTTTTATATCTTTTTACCACAGACATGAACATGGTCCTCATTGTATGAATCTGTCCTGCAGGCAAGTCCCACGCCCTGTATGACCGCGTTGTGTCCGTGGCCACGCGCGCCGTCAAGTGGGCGGAGCTCAGGAAGAAGTCCAAGAAGGAGAAGAAGCTTGCGGTCACCGTGTTCAGCTTCCCCCCAGACAAGGGCAATGTTGGCACAGCAGCGTACCTCAATGTCTTCAGCTCCATCTACTCCGTCATGAAGGAGCTGAAGGCCGATGGATACAGCATTGATCTCCCCGAGTCTGCTGAGGCGCTTATCCAGGAGGTCCTGCACGACAAGGAGGTCCGAGGATTACTCAATGCTTGCATGCATGCCAGTTGCATCGTGCGTAGCCTAGCTTATTGACTTATGTGTTTCGTTTTCGCATTGCAGGCGAAGTTCGCTTCCCCCGAGTTGAACATTGCATACAAGATGCCGGTGAAGGAGTATGAGGCTCTCACTCCATACAGCAAGGCACTGGAGGAGAACTGGGGCAAGGCCCCCGGCACGCTCAACACGGACGGACAGAACATGGTCGTTTACGGCAAAGAGTTTGGCAATCTCTTCATTGGAGTGCAGCCCACCTTTGGATACGAGGGCGATCCGATGAGGCTGCTGTTCTCCAAGTCCGCCTCTCCTCACCATGGTTTTGCTGCGTACTACACTTACCTTGAGAAGGTTAGCAAATGTGGCTAGCATTGTGCATGCTCACTGAGCACATTGTAAGCAGTAATGTCAATCCGAATACTCCAAGTACATGTTGGCCATGACTTATGATTGCAAACCTTCTTCGCAGATTTGGAAGGCAGATGCAGTGCTGCACTTTGGTACCCACGGATCCCTGGAGTTTATGCCTGGCAAGCAGGTAATTGTGTTGAACATCAGTCAAAGAAGCTATAAGTGAGCAGTAGCATTGGCAATTTCATGTTCAACTGGTGGTAAGATGGCATTGATGGATTTCATGCTCCCATGACTGCGCAGGTGGGCATGAGCTGGGAGTGCTACCCGGACAGCTTGATTGGCAGCATCCCCAATGTCTACTACTATGCTGCCAACAACCCGAGTGAGGCAACCATTGCCAAGCGCCGCTCTTACGCTGCCACCATCTCCTACTTGACTCCTCCTGCCGAGAACGCTGGCCTGTACAAGGGACTGAAGGAGCTGTCCAACCTCATCTCTTCCTATCAGAGCCTTAAGGGCTCCTCACGCGCTGTGCAGATCGTCAACACCATTATCTCAACTGCACGCCAGTGCAACCTTGACAAGGATGTCGAGGTAACATTGAATCAGCACTTGAGTAATTGTTGTTTGTGTTTTGTGTGTGCCAGCTAACTGCTTGCATGTCTGAGCAGCTGCCAGAAGTGGATGCCGACGAGTTGAGCAACGACGAGCGCGACAATGTGGTGGGCAAGGTCTATATCAGGCTGATGGAGATTGAGTCGAGGCTGCTGCCTTGTGGGCTTCACGTCATTGGCGAGCCGCCCACTGCAGAAGAGGCGGTGGCCACCCTTGTGAACATTGCTGCACTGGACCGTGACGAGGAGGGCATCCAGGGCCTCCCGGGCATCCTTGCTGCATCAGTTGGGCGTAACATTGAGGAAATTTACAGGTCGACAGACAAGGGTAACCTGCAGGATGTCCAGCTGCTGCAGGACATCACCATGGCCGCCCGTGATGCTGTCCAGGTACGTATGTGTATGTTAGGCTCTCAAGGAAATGACGCGCATTGTGGACTCCCTAGTCGATGGTATAGTGGCTCATGCGTTCCTTGCGCTGCAGGCTTTTGTTTCTGATTACACGGGCAAAGATGGGCGTGTGGGCAATGTCGGTGTCAAGCTGGGGTCCATATTTGGCATTCGCTCGGCTGAGCCGTGGGTGAAGGCGCTGCGCCAAACTCAGTTTGGCGATGCGGATCAGGAGAAGCTGCGCACAGTCTTCAACTTCTTGGAGTTCTGCCTGAAGCAGGTGGTTATGGACAATGAGATTGGGGCGTTGAAGGATGCGCTGGAGGGCAAGTATATTGTTCCCGGCCCTGGCGGCGACCCCATCCGCAACCCAAAGGTGCTTCCCACCGGCAAGAACATCCACGCGCTGGACCCTCAGGCCATCCCCACCGCAGCCGCGCTCCAGAGTGCCGCCATTGTCGTGGATAGGTTGCTTGAGCGCCAGAAGCGCGACAACGGCAACATGTGGCCTGAGACCATTGCTCTGGTGCTGTGGGGCACAGACAACATCAAGACCTACGGCGAGTCCCTCGCCCAGGTCATGTGGATGGTCGGTGTCAAGCCCAAGCCGGACGCCCTTGGACGCGTCAACAAGCTGGAGGTCATCCCGCTGGAGGAGCTTGGCAGGCCTCGCATTGACGTGGTTGTTAACTGCTCCGGTGTGTTCCGCGACCTCTTTGTCAACCAGATGAACCTCCTGGACAGAGCCATCAAGCTGGTCGCGGAGCTCGATGAGCCTGAGGAGATGAACTTTGTGCGCAAGCACGCACTTGAGCAGGCCGCCGAGAACAATGTCAGCCTGCGTGAGGCAGCCACCCGCGTGTACTCCAACGCCTCGGGCTCCTACTCCTCCAATGTCAACCTCGCCGTCGAGAACAGCTCCTGGAACGACGAGAAGCAGCTTCAGGAGATGTACCTCACGCGCAAGTCCTTCGCCTTCAACTCCGACGCTCCTGGCGCTGGCATGATGGAGAAGCGCAACATCTTCGAGAGTGCACTCAAGACCGTGGATGTGACCTTCCAGAACTTGGACTCTTCCGAGATCAGTCTGACAGATGTCAGCCATTACTTTGACTCAGACCCCACAAAGCTTGTGCAGGGCCTGCGCACGGACGGTCGCAAACCCTCCGCCTACATTGCGGACACCACCACGGCCAATGCACAGGTGCGCACGCTGGGCGAGACAGTGAGGCTAGACGCACGTACGAAGCTGCTGAACCCCAAATGGTATGAGGGCATGATGTCCAGCGGCTATGAGGGTGTGCGCGAGATCGAGAAGCGGTTGACCAACACCATGGGCTGGTCCGCTACGTCCGGCACTGTGGATAACTGGGTGTACGAGGAGGCCAACGAGACATTCATTGAGGACGCTGAGATGCAGAAGCGGCTCTTGGAGACCAACCCCAACTCCTTCCGCAAGCTTGTCGCCACCTTCCTGGAGGCCAACGGACGCGGCTACTGGGACACCACAGAGGAGAAGTTGGAGAAGCTGCGCCAGCTGTATCAGGAGGTTGAGGACCGCATTGAGGGTCTCGAATGAGTAGTTGCGAGTTAGATCTAGTTAGCTTTTAGCCAAGTCGTGTAGATCTGGCATTGCTGTGAGATATATCTGCCCTGAGAGACAGAGTTTAGCCCATTGTTTGTATGAGTGCAACTTGTTTGTTAGATTAGGACTTCACAAATTGGTCTGCACATCTTGTATGCTTTGTGCAAACACCAAGGACGCTGTGCAGTTCATCTCTGATTGCTATTCTATGTGATGTATGTGAGGCTTGGGCCAGCCATAGTTTGTGTTGGATACTTGCTGCTTGTAAAACTTGTGTGCCACTTGTATCTGACGCACAATCATATTCATAATGTTATGTTCTGTGCAGTTCATCGCTGATTGCTATGCATTACGAATCATTGCAGTATGAGAAGCCTTACACGGTGGTGGGGAGTAACTTAGATGGACAATGCAGTGCACACCCAACCGTTTGTACTTGCAAACCGCTGCTTGCAAACACCTAATTTTGTCTATGCGATGACTGTCCCTCTCGCTTACTTACAATCAATAACTTGGTTGATCAGCATAAGCTGAGCTGAGGACATTCTTTGATAAGCAAACTGCGGTCCAGAGAGTTAGCCATCATCGTGTGTGCGTATGTGCAGTCAAAGTGGTTGCATTTTTGGTGTCAATCGGCTTTCTGTGTTCATGCACTCGCATTGTCGCAGGGTAACGAGGTGGAATTTGTTGATATAGCAGCGCTGTTGCTTTAATGATGAAACTTTTGTTCAGGAGACGATACCAACGCTGTGCCCGTGAAGCGGCCGCGGCCCCAACTGAAGACTCTAGAGACTATAATCTTAGAAACAGTTCGCGGTAATATGCTAGCAAACCGCCACGCTTAAATTAGTTCTCATTTGTTTCTCTTTCGCGTTGCTCGCTGTGCATGCTTGTCACTATGTTATGTGAACTTCACATAACATAGCATTGAATGCTATAGCCGCTAGGATTCCTGAGCTGTTTTACGTGTCACATTAAACACACTTTACGGTTTCTCGGCTTTGGAAACGTCTTGCTGTAGTTTAAGGAGCTGATACATGCGCACACGATGGTGGCGGCCCGGCGGCCGCTACGAGTGGGGCGGTAGGCGGGCAAGTTGAAGATAGAAGTGCTAGGCCGAGGTTTGTAGGTGATTGGGGGCCTTATGTTTTGGCGTCGGAGTGAGGTGGCAGCAGCAGGTGTGCAAGCATGCGCATGTATGTGTCAAAGACATGTAATGTGGCGTGGTGCGCACGCATGCAAGTGTTCAAAACGTTTACTTCGTTGTAAGGCAAGTTGTAAGGCAACCATTGCATTGACACCACTATGTAAACAATGTTCGCAACTATCACAGCAACTCCCAACAAGGGTCTTCGCATAGGACATTAAGTACGTTAACATTTTGTGATGCATGTTTAAACACATTGGTCTTTTATATGTAGTACAAATAAGAAGGAAAGTCGCGCCGATCGCCCTTTGTCAAGTTCAGCTCATCAGAGCACACCCGATTGTTTACCAGGTTAAACACCTTTACAGCACTAAGGCCCTCCTCTGTGAGAAAGGCGCATGGAACAATGTGGTCTAAAATTAAAGTGAACAATGCGTTTCCCAGTGGATCAGCGTTGAGCTACTGCTAGCCCCTGCATGCAGCTACCGTAGTAACTTGTACCTTACGTATTAAGTGTTCACAAACACCACATGCAATGTTCATACACACAGCTTGCTTCCCACTTGTCAAACCGCTTTTGAATATATATAAACTTACAAAGCGTGCCTTGCTTGCGCGCAGATAGGCTCGCATTATATTGATGTCCATCTCATGGTCCCTCATTCTCTTCTTAACTTCAGAGCAGAAAGTTTCTTAGGCATGCGCTCAGGGATCTTTTGGTGATTTTGATGCCATCCAGATATCATGCGGCATAGTACTACGAAAAAACTTGTACAGACTTTATGTCGTCATTCACCGTTTAAAAGCAACAAGTACTTACGGGTTGATCAAAGCCGTTAGGCAGGTGCCGCAGAGGCCGCTATACAGTTTACAGTTTTTTTTTTAGGCAAGAGATGCTCACCAAGTCAGCCGGACCCGAAACAATACGCTGCTCGCACTTTGACGTGGAGCAAAGACGCTGCGGGTGAGAGCATTGCTTACAAGTTTTTCCTTTCATGGTGAGAAGACCAGGAGAGATTGCGCTTAAACTTCATGCAAGTAAGTTGCTGCTCAGGATTTTGACACGCTGCAAATATAGTCTTCTCAACATCACAAGTAAGCTTATATTGAGTAGGTAGCAAGTAAAGAACAGACAAAATGCATTGCATGCACCTGCATGTGTGAATATGCCCTCCCTTGCAAAATAATCTTTTACATGTCGAGTCCATACATTACAGATTACCTCCACCTCCTTGCCATTGTCACAAGCACACGGTGTCACAAGCACACGGTGTGCTCTCTCGAAGATCCACTTCTTCTGCTTGCAAGGCTTGGCACAGTGTGCCACCCACGTACACTGTAGAAGTTCTACAAGGCTATCACGTTCTACACAGAGGCGTTCCTAACCCTTCTTCTTGCCAACTGCGCGCAAACTTATTGCATTCAAGTTGTGCTCCCTTGTTAAATGCCTGCAAAACTCAATCGTAGCTCTCATTTCTTCGGCGAAGTTCCTGCGCCATCCTCTTCTCTTTTTGTTTCTTCTTCAATGATTGTTGCAGTGCCAGCCGTGCATGTATGCATACATATGCCTCCACAAGTTGATCACATTTTTGAGTTTTGCAACGGAAGGTTACCGCGTCAATTTCCGTGGCTTGTCGTTTGAATACAGGGCTAGCCCGAGATGACGGGCCAGGGAGCCGAGATCCCTTCTTACAGCTCTTCCCCCCC
>RHPI01001037.1:1874167-1911289 GCA_009103225.1 Chlorokybus atmophyticus | reverse complement strand
CCCCCCCCCCCCCCCCCCCCCTGGCGCCGGGTTTATTCGAAAACAATGTGCAAGTCAGCTTGCATTGAGCAGCAACAGCGACTCGTGCCCCGACGCCCCTTCTCATTCTTATCACCGTCACCGTCATTGGCTCCTTACCACCCCCGAGCATCTTCTATGTGCGCGGTGTGCCACACCACCAATGGCAAAAAGTGCCGATATTGGAACCAATGTAGAAGAGGCCAGCCATGTTAACGGTGACTACACAATGGTTCACTATATGTTTCATGAGGGCGATGAACCAGACCATCAATTGCGTTCCGGATTACGTGGTGAGCGCTTACGCATGTATACTGTACTAGGGCAACCCTGTTTTCCTCAAAAAGTGACTGGTGCTTGCAATAGGGCAACAAGATAGGTTGTTGCGAATATAGCACTACAAGAGTCACGCTTATCATGATTTCGATAATGCTATCACAAGAAGGTGTTAAGCCGGCCTATCGCCTAGACAAAGCAGTACTTGAGACAAACTCCGCGCCATCATGTGCAGCGTAATAGTCATCATGCACAATCACGCACATGCACGCTCTACGCCCTAACGACACTATTATTTAGTATATGATCGACAAGACGGCTATTGAAACAAAGAGTGCATGAGAGGGAAGAATTTTCTGCGTAATAATGGCAAATTGTTCTCAGGATGGTTGCCAACCATCCTGATCGTATCAAGCCGTACACCAAACTTGAAAACGTATTTGCTCGTCCCTGCAACAAGGATGCACGAGCCCCGTAGTAATGCTCGTTGCTTTCTGTATAGGTTTATGATATCGATGATTGCCAACCGGCTTGCCAACCCACTTGCCATTGTCGCGTATGCAATGCGTGTAAGTGGGTTGCCAACCCATTTCACTGTGCATGGACAGCTCATTGAGCGCCTCTGCTAAGGGTTCTCAAAGAATCGTGCCATCATTGAAGGTTGAAGTAGCGCCAATTTCTGTCGTCCGGTATGTTTCTCACTCGACGCGTGCAGGTGCAAGCGACGGTAGTGTATGTGCATGCATGTATGAAGGCGTGCGCAGTTCTACCAGTGTGTGCGTGTGTTGTAGCCAAACTTTGAGCCAATTCAATGATTGCCTACGTGCTGTTTCCATATAAGACTTGCTGCTAACCAGTTGAACAACTAGTACTTGATGCTAAGCGGCTGGACTTGGGTTGATTTTTTTGCAAAGGAGGCCTCTGCAACCGTTGCAAAATAAATAAAATAAATGTTGAGCAGAGGCTCTGCTTTATATTCATGCCAAGACCATGTAATATGCTCAGGTCAATCTTTGTACTACACTCGTGCTTGCATGCGCTTTCTTTACATAGTACACTTGACGATTGAGCGCTTTGTTGTTGCTCAGTGTCTTTCACGGATATGCTCAACTTTCGCCACAACTTGTACACCGCAGGCATTTTTACAAAGTGTAAGTGACTTTGGTGGTCACCTTCACACGAATGCATGTTATTTGCCGAGTTGCCGAGTTGTCTCTTCACGCGCAATAGCCATATATACTATACTATACATACATTCTAATGGAATCAAGAGCCGTTATTAAATGTGGTGCGATTTATGGTTATGATATGGGTGCCTTTTGTCGGGCTGTAGCGGTTCAAAATCAACACATATTTTAAATAAACTATGTTGACAAAGTCGTTTTGTACATAACGATATTGCTCGACGGCTTTTGCAATTGACCATAAGGTAGCCGTGATCTCAATAATCAACCTTGGTGAAGGAAGTATCCACTTTTTAACTGCGACATTCCTCTATTATATGTACATCGTCAGCTAAAATCGCCAACAATGTGTCACGTTGTCGAGTGCCAAATTGAAGTTGACAAAACACACGTATGTGGACACATGCACAATGGTGTTAATGTCTTATAAGACAGTGTTACGGCAGCAAGCGAGCTGGGCGTAATACATAAGAACAGAAATAGCCATAATTACCACCATGGTCTTTTATGGCTAAGATGGCCGGACCCTTGTCATAACAATTGGTATCGGGGCTGACAACCTAAAGGTCGTGGGCTCGACTCCCAAGGGGGATAGAGCGGCAATTTTTCGGTTGGCAAAGATCTGGGGATGAACCCGCGGCCTTGGGCAAGCCGCAGGTAGGAAAGACCCGCGATCTTGAGCAAGTCGCGGTTAGGGGACGGCAAGAACGCGACGCGGCATGGCCGGTCGCTAGAACGTTCGCCAGCATGCGAGCGAGAATGTTTGCCAGCGTGCGAACAAGAACGAGATCGAGGATCTCGAGAACGACAATGCGGGCTGGGCAAGTCGCGTTGAGTCGCGCAAGAGGCGCCGGCCGAGAGAAGCATTGGTCGAGACAGCTCGGTCGCCCGCGGGGCGGAGGGCTGAGAATCCCTATAAGGATACGCACGAGGGCGTGCTAAGTTCTAATGGGGAGGTGTGTTACGGCAGCAAGCGAGCTGGGCGTAATACATAAGAACAGAAATAGCCATAATTACCACCATGGTCTTTTATGGCTAAGATGGCCGGACCCTTGTCCTAACAGACAGCCATATCTGGTGAAAGTTGTCTCGGTTCAAAACTAAGGCATGAAGCCTCTTAACTTGCTATGTGGTTAACATATTTACGCAAGGGTCTCACTTCAATCCTACGGGCTCACACAATGGCATGGCACTTACTAGAAGGCCGCTATCGTTGGATTCTTGAACTCATGCTTCAGCGCCCACCCACAACCACCGAAACTCTTCCAAGTTCTTTTGTATAGGCAGGCCGCATTGATGCGGACTTATCCTGCCAATTGGTGTTGACATGGACTCATATACAACACCGGGTGGGGGGTGGTGTGGGGGGTGGGGATCAGCAAGGAACCAAGAACTTTTGTTCATTTTCAACACGACTTCGTTAGATGCATTGCAAACGAGCACATCACTGGTTGTTGCTGCAATACCTTTTAAATTATATGAACAAGAACGACAGCACAGGACTTCATGAAATGCAACCAAATGTTCAGTTTAGCGAAGACTGTGTCTGCCTCTGTCTTGATGCTGCAGGCCATCTTGCAGCATACACCGCCCACACCAATTGCTTGGTCATCTGCCGAACAGGTACTTCCATACAGCAGCCATGTACACCACCAACGACCACAAGGTGGTTACCGCAGCAACATATAGCAACACAAGACCAATTAATCCGGCAACACCACCACCACCCCCCGCACTGCGCATGCAAAACCATGTTGTGAGTGTGCAAGTCAACATTCCATGGAACACTGTGCAACATCAAACCCACCTGCCATCTCGCACCCATAACAGCATTGCCAAGGACGTCATCTGCGCGGTTGTCTTGATCTTGCCTAGACTGTTCACCGCAACAGCCTAAACAAGCAGAGTGGACGTGTGCAACATGGAGTGCTACATGTGCATGTTGGACAGTCCATGCGCAACCCCACCTTGTGCACGTCACCACCCGTTGCAGCCGCCCATTCCCTCAATGCTGACATGGTAATCTATGCATGCAAGCAGAAAGCATGGTTAGGGTATGAGACACACTTTCTGCTTGCGTGGAGCATACCTCACGGCCGATGATGGCGATGGCGGGTAAGGGCATGAGCCAGGGGTGGGTTAAGAACGGGCCAGCGGGTGTCCTATTGCTGAGCAGCACCAAAGCCGCGGCCACCATCAACTGCGCCCATGCACGCAACGACGCTGACACACACCGTCTCATCTCACCACTGCAGGCCAGCGTGACACCGTGTGCACACATTGCAGTTCCAAACTGGCCGCAAAAGCAGCAATGCATGACAGCCACGGCTACGTGCCCACCTTGTCTGCAACCGGGTCCAGGAAGGCGCCAAATGCAGAGGACTGATTCATCTGCGGTGTGGTGGCAGGCGAGTTATGATCATTAGGGGAATGCAGCGGTGCTATTTTTTGATGTAAAGATGTGCGCCTTACCTTACGGGCGAGGTAACCGTCGAGCCAGTCTGTAATGGCCGCCACTATGAATATGATAGACGAGCCAATTGCAGCCCAGGACACCGGCCAGTAGAACACTGACCAACAGACTGCTCGTCAGTACTGGCCATGTGCACCACGGATATGACAGGCGTGGCTGCAACATGCCAATGTGGCGTGTTCTCAACTCAACCACAAGGGCACCAAATGCAATACAATGCACGAGATAGCTACTACGTGCATGATGGAACAACTTTGCTGATTGCGTGTCGTCATGTTACGGCATGGTCGCACATAGAGCAATTGAGAGCTAGACTGGCTGCGCATGGAACGCATGACGTGATGGCACCGCCCAGTATATCCATGATAACGGCCATGACAATTCCAAGAGCGGCTATATCCACCTTATACCTGCTACAAACAATGGGACAGCGAACACACGTGCAAGCGTCAGCACTGTGGGCAGGGTGAGTCCGGAAGGGGCTGCTGTGGAGGAGGGGGCCGGGTCTGTCGTGGTGTCAGCCGCGGCGTATGACAGGTGAGACCTGCTCCGCCGCATCGTCTGCGGCAAAGGCCTGGCCATGTCTACACCCTCCCCAAAGAAGACACTGTCCTTGATCCCGCCACCGCCGCCGCCTCCGAGCGGTTTCTGCGTGCTCCACACCCTAACCCCTCCTCCCAGTGAAGCCAAAACTGTCCCCGTCCGGCGACTGCACGGCTGTGGCTGCTGCTGCGGCGCAGCAACAAATCCTGCAAGCGACAAAGCTGTAGGCGACGACGACAATGCCCTGACGGCGGCCGTCATGGCCCGTCGGAGTGCGTGCTCACCACCGCCGCCGCCGCCGCCAACGCTGTCCACCTCACCAACAACACCTCTAACCCTACCCACTTCGTCCTGTTCGACCGATCCGGTAGCGTTTCAGCACTTGCAAACCAAATTGTACAACCGGTTCGAGCTGCTGGTCACGTGACCTGGGCGTGGCTGGCGGCGTGGGCGGCGGCATCGTTGGCGGGGTTGACGTGGCGTGGCGCAGCCGCAGTGGCAGCAGTGACACGAGGATGGTTGGATGGGCAAAGGGGAGAGAGCTGCTGGCCGTGGAGCTGCGGCGGGAGATGGCTGCGCACCTAAGGGCGGACCCGCCGCGCTTCGCCGACGCCGCCTCCGCCAACGAGAAAGGTGCGCACAGCTGGCAAGCACATGTAAATACGTAGAATGGTAATAGGTGAAAAAGTTGTAACCAGAATAATCCTCTCTGCTGCAGTGTTGCTGCTTCAGCCTCAGGACGTCACGGCGCTGGCGTTTCGGCAGCTTCTGCGCGAGAAGATGCAGATGGGTAAGCGCATATGTGTGTGCGTGCATGCGTATGTCTATGTGATTGTGCTCAAGTGCTTTGATGAAGATCAAGAGGGCGACGGTGATGAAGAAGATGACGACGATGAGGATGAGACTGATGGTGACAGCGACGGCAGCGATGGCCTAGAGGAGGAGCAAGAAGATGATGATGACGATGAGGATGAGGATAAGGATGAGGATGAGGATGATTTTGGAGTTACCAACAGTGGCAGCGGGTCAGCAGCCCGACTCGCAAGTGTAACAATAACAACACCATCGCCGCATCTAGCACCCTTGTCACAACCCGCAGAGAGCCGTGTGGCGGGAGTACGTTGCGCACGCAGCAGTCCCAACACCAGACAGATGTGATGACTGTAAGCGCACCCAGTACGCGAACCAACATGCCTCCATTGTGTGCATAGACCGTGTGTCCTTAGCCCGCATGCTGTTGCGGAAGATGTATGCCCCCGAGGGTTGAGTACGAGCAGTCACGCCTGCACTAAAGTGTGTGTGTGCCCATGAGTGCACACGTACAGCCGTTTGTACGTGTCTATTGCTACTACTGCTTTTGTCGCATGGTCTGTTCCTCAACATAGCAGCAGGAAGAGGTGTAACAACCACGTACGTCACACAGTGGAGCACACGCAAGAATTGATGGGACATCCCATAGTGCGGAGGTTCACACAGGTGTATACATATGGATAGACTGATTGATAGTCGCAGGAGTCAACGTGTCAAGCCATATTCATGTGCCATGTGTTCTCCTTGTCCCCTAAGCCTGCAGTCGCTCTCCGTCTTGGTCCTTGAGCGGCCACTCGTCCGAGAATTCGGGGTCGTCGGTCGGGCGCGGGAACGCCGCCTTTGCCAAAAAGTGCTCGCCGACCACCGCACGCAGCTCGCGCCACCGCCGTGTGTACTGCCTGTGTGCCGAGTCAGTTGTAGGGTGTGGGTTGTAAACTGAGTACCAAACTATGTAGGTGTGTAGCGTGCGCGTGCGTACCTTTTGTGCCTGTGGTCGCAGCCCGACAGCGCCAGCATGTCCGCGTAGTGCGCCAGATTGCCACTCGCGTGCACCGTCGCCGTCTACAGCACACGCATGCGCACACGTGTCACATAACAACAACAACACGCGGCACACACGTGCTGGGTATTGTCTGCGCGCACCTTGCGTGTGAGGACGCGCTGCAGGTGCGGGGCTGCGAGCACGCCGCTCTTGCCACTTGTGCTACGCTTGCTTCTGGTGTTAGCGTTGTTGTCGTTGAGCACGGCGGTGACATGGGAGTCGTCACTGGCGCACCAGTCGGCAAAGCTCTGCGTGTCAGGGTGTATCGTTCGGGTCTCCTCCACACTTCGCCTCCAACTATCACATGAGACACACAGCTCAGTTCTCCTATTGCCAACATACATACACGGACGCACACGCTCATGCGGGCACATTTGTGCTGGCACCTACACACACATGCACATCCACGTGTACGAGCGTGCACGCACACGCACATACACGCGTGCAGCTACACATGTAAGCACATGCGCGCGCGCTCATATGCACACACTCACCATGACGGGTGGTGTCGCATGAAGTCGAACATATTTGCAAACGCCGTGGACGTGGTGAGGTTGGGAGCAAGGCGTATGTACTCTTCTCTGGTCATGTGGCTGTACCTGAGCGGTAGTGCCACATGTTGCGAGAGGAGCTTCACGTACACCGCGACGGGGAGTTTGGACCCCGCCAGTCCGACGGTGCGACCAATGTATCCACTTGGCTCCAGCAACATCGCCCTCACGCAGCCGCCCACATCACCCGCCGCCATGGCGCACACCATCGTGCTAGACTCCAACGGCATGGACACCTAGTTGGGAAATTGGTGTATTGTTGTGGTTGTGTGTGACATGTTGTGTTGTTCACAACGTACTTGGCAGTGGTTCCCCTCTGGCAGCATTGTCATGAGGGCCCCGTCGAGGAGCTCGTGATAGAGGATTGGCATGCGTAGATACGTGGCGGGCAACTTGAGCCTGAGAAGGCAGTTGGTTGGTAACGTGTTGGGTTCTCAACATGCATGTGAGAGAGTGTCGATCCTCACGTGCGCATGTAGTCCTCAACGGTGCCTTTTGCATCCCAATGCGGGACCACCCACGTCCCGCTGGGAGTCGTTAACCGTGGCAGGTCCTTAAACCTCATCTTCCTAAGAGATGCACGCATGAGAGACACACTCACACACATGCACACAAGCACGCATGCACACCCACACACGGGCGTGCGCATACGGGCGGGTTGGCAGCCATGGCAGCAACAGTGTGGCCAATGCCCTCACCTGACATGTTCAAGCGATGCATATATCAAGTGCGGGATGCCCACATACTTCGCCATCTGCACCCACAAACTGTTTCATAGCCGCAACCCGTACGACAACACATCACCGCTTACGTACGCCCGTAGAATAGTACACACCTGAGCCAGCATGCACCCGCGCTCGATCTCCGGCTGCGGGTCGGCCATGTTGTACCCCTCACCATAATACACCCCCGCAGCTCCCCGCAGCACACGCGCCAACGCGTGAGGGTCCATAAAGTCCACCTGAATGAGCCTGCAAGGTCAGATACTGTACAAAATTACCAACATGAGAGATAAACTGGTTGTGTCACTCACAACACGTATGGTGGCGCCTATGTCTCTGAGGTCGTCCAGCGCGGGTGTGAGGTGTGGGGAGAAGGAGAGATCAACTATGTGCGATTGGTGGTACGTTGTGAGAGAGGAGGGGGACGGGATGGCGATGACCACGTGGAACTGCTCGTCCTGCTCGCGCGGTACATGCACACATGTCAGATGTTGGGTGGATCGGAGGGGTGGTGGTGGCGTGTGTGCTGACACACATTATAAGACTTACCTGAAGGAGATGGCGAGCAACGCTCTCGCCCGCGGCCGTGTCCACGCCGATGACGACCACACGGGTCCCTGCATGCAACGCAACCTTCACGCATGCACCACTTGCATACAGACAATCAACTCAGCACGTATGTGCACGCGTACTGTTGTCGGTGTGTGAGTTCCGTCTCAGAGTGTGCGCACGTGCAAGCCAGCGTGTCCACCTTGAGGACTTTTTGTGCGGTTCTTCATCGCCATCATCGTTATCCTGAGCTACGTCAAGCAGCACATTCGGTGCCAACACCACCAGGTGCGCGCTCATATCTATGGACGTGCGCAGCTCTTCAACACCTGAAGCAAGCGCTTCAGAGGTGCATGCAGAACAACGTGTGTGTGCGTATGCGTAGATGATGTTTGTTGCTTTCCATGCACCTGTCGTGACTGGCGCCGGTGTTGTTATTGAAGGAATTGTTTTGTTGGCTGCTGTTGTCGTTGCTATAGTTGTCGTGTTCTTTGTTATTGTCGTCACAGATGTTGTTGTTGGCTTTGTTGGTGGGGGGCTAAGCACAAGAGACCCCTCATCGATGCCTGGCCACCATCCGTCTCCAAAAGTGACAAACTCGCTGCTTTGAATATCATCATCCTCTGGCCCCAGAGAGAACCTCGCCATGGTGGTCAGAGATGTCTCCATGGAGGCCATCCTGGGCGATGACGGGCGATCCCCTCTGTCGTCATCATCTGAGTCGGTTGATGGGGTGGGAGACAAGCGGTGGGAGGAGGCCTGCCAGCTGTCGCTATGCAGCGCAGCCGTCACCAGGTCCTTGCCGATGTCGCCGATGTCGCCTTCGTTGCCGTCATCGCCGGCAGCGAAGGTCTCCAACTCGGGCTCGGCGGCCTCCATGGTGATGGTGGCGACAACGGCCTATGCATGGCTCATCTTGGAAGACGCGCGTCGTCTACGCTGCTCATGGCGTTGGGAACGACGGCGATGATGGCAGTAGCAGCAATACGGTCGGCCTGGAGCTGCCTCCTCCCGCCGCCGCCGCCGTGGTGGTCACGTGACTTGTGCCACGTCGGCACGCTGGCCAACAAATTCATGTCAACAAGAACGGGGACAAAAGTGAATTGCCCAAATCTCCAGAACGGGCACAAAAGATAGGTTACGACGGCCGGGGTTCGATCCCGGGACCTCTAGTGTGTGAGACTAGCGTGATAACCAACTACACCACCATCGCTCCAACTGATAGTGGTTGTGATCTAACGCTAAATAAAGTAAACAACAGCAATCGCAATCACGTGAGGAGAGCGCAACGGAAACCCTAAACGAGCGCGAGAAGCAAAAAACGCGGGAAACAGAAAGCCAGCAGCAGCTGTGCGTCTGCGGCGCGTGCGTCTGCGGCGAGGAGGCTGGCGCCATGGGCGCCGTCGCCGACGGTGCTTGGGGAGTTGGACTGGAAGGAGGAGAGCCTTATGCGTACGGAGATGTACGGGTGATCAGCTACGCACGGAAGCTGGAGCGTTAGGTGCATTGTGTTAGGGTTTTGTCTAGGGGTTGTTGATTTGTTCAGCTGCATGGAGGCCGCTGAAAGCCGTTTGGACCAGGCAACGGCAAGGAGGTTACTGCTAGCAGTTTTCTGGTGGTTTCTTACGTGCACAAGGTAATAGCTAGCAGTGGCTGTTGATATCTTTTTTGTTGAGCATGGGCGACATGGCCAGTCCTGCCGGCAGCGCCTGCATGGAGCATGTTGGGCAGCGCCGCTTCGTGCATGGGCATGGAGGTGAGCGTGGTCGTGGGAGAGAAATCACGACACCTACAAACTCCGGCGCGACTCCCACAGCCTCAAACGATAGCTTACTTGCCACAGTGCTGCCCAGTGCGGATGAGGTGCGTGCAAACATCTCCCCTTGCCCTGTTACAACATAACAGGCTTGTGATAAGCCAATGCCCAGCACAGTACGCTACATTTACATATGGCTGCATGTGTTCGTATATTGCCAATGTGCGTTTGCTAACGCAACACTGGTCGTATCACAGACTGTGCATGACTTGCTGCGTTGCTACACCAGTTGTTGGGTAGGCGCAATTGTGATATGAGCCGCATGTGGCTCCCTGGTGCAGGAGCGGTTGCAGCGCAGAGTGGCAGAGCTCCGCTTTGCCTTGCAATTCTCGCAGAACGCGGTGGACACCGCGGCGGACTACGTGACCGCGTTGCGAGCGCAGCTGGCCGCCAGCGAGGACAACGTGGAGCAGCTAAAAGCGCGCGTGCAGGACCTCGAGCACGCAGCCAAACTCTCCAACGCGCACCTCCATGGCTCCCTCGACATGCTTCGCGGCGAGATTGCCTCCAAAGCTGTTGCCGAAGCCCGCAGCCACCTCCGCGCAGCTGAAGCTGCCGCCGCAGAATGTCGGAATGCAGACGCCTCCCTGCAACAGGCATGCCGCGGGTGTTGTATTGTTTCTACATTGTTAAGAGCACATGCACTAACGTGTGTCGTTGGTTGACATGCGCATGATCCAACTCAGGTGAAGAGGCTTTCAGAGGCTTCTGCAGCTGTTGCAAAGGAAGAAAGGGAGCGCCTGTGTTTGGAGAGCACAGAAAGTCGGCTTCTATATCAAGCGAAGAGCCGAGAGGTGCAGGAATTGAAGACTGAAATAGAGCGGTTGGTAAGCAGCAAACGCTCGTTGAGTTGTTTCGCTGGTACATTCAGTGCTTGCCTGGCGTGTGCTGACACAAGTGCCAACGACCAGAGTCAACAACATGACAACGAGCTCAATGACATGAAAAGCATTGTGGACCAGGCAACAGCTGAGGCGAGCAAGTGGGAAAAGGAGCAAGAAAACTCGCAGGTGAGTTTCTGTTGGATGTGCCAGTCACTGTGCTAATCGCACCAGCAACTTTCACTTGTCGCAGGTTGAGTTGCATCAGCTTCGCGAGCGCTGCAGAACGCTCGAGGACGAACTCGCGACTAGCCAAGCACGAACGCAAGAGCTTGATGCGCACACGGCCCAGTTCGAAGTGCACCAACACCAGACATCCTTGCACATCAGGTGGCTTGAAGAGCGGGTGCGTGTGCTCATGTCGCGGTGCTGTATGTTGTTCCACACGTGTGCGCATCCTGTCGGGGTTGTGCTGACTAGTTGTGGTGCAGGTGCAAGAGCTAAACACTTTGGACGGCTCGCGAGCTGCTGCGCATTTTGATGACGAGCTCAGGCGTGTGCGTGAAAGCCTTGAGAGCGACAATCATCGCATGCAGGCTCAACTGGTTAGTCACCTGTACATGTTCACATCCGCAATTTGCTCTCACACAACTCACTGACTAGCTGCCGAGTCCACGGGCCAAGTCGAACTCTGCAAATGTGTTGGTGCTTATCAGGATATGGAGCGGAGAAGCAAACAGCAGCTCGAGCGGTCTTTGCGTGAAGCACAGCAGGAAGCAGAGCTGGAGCGCCAAGAATGCAAGCGTTTGAGGGAAGAAATTGATGCGGACGCGCGCGACCGCCGCAAACATGAAGCGGCACAGCAGGAGCGCATTGCCAGCAGTCAGCAGGCATCCAGCAGGCAACCGCATGCACAGCCTGGCCACAATAACAGCCAGCCACGCGCCCACAATTTGGGCGTGACAGGAGGCAAAGCAGCACAGCCCTCTGCGACACCGTCTTTGGAGGGACCCCAGACACCATCTCCGCAAGAGGTGTCCCGTGCAACGTCCCCAGTGTCATCCATGGCAGTGCTGGACGCGCCCATGCGCGGGGGTGCGCGTGCTGCTGCCGACTGGGTTTCTGCTCTTGGGCTGGGCGATGATGACGATAGCTGCAGCGAAGCCGAGCATTATCATGGAGACGCAGCCAGCACGCGACCCGTTACTTGTTGTGATGCTGCGTGTCAGACCTCCGCGTCTGCTGCCACCGAAGAGACACTGGCTACGCTAATGAGCAAGGTGGCTATCTGTATCCCTATGTTGAACTGAATATTGTACATGTGTGTGTGCCGGTCTTCTTGATAAATCTGGTGCTGGCAGCTGGAAGATATGTACACCTCGCGGCTGGAGGAAAAGCAGAACCAAGAGCGCCGACAGAGTGAGCATCTCGCCTCCCAGCGTAAGACATACCGCCATGTGTACATGGTAGATGCTGCCTATATTATATCAGTCGACTTATCAAGTATCCACTACCGGCAGGAGCATTGGAAACTGATCTTAGGGTAGGCCTGCAGTCGCTACAAGCAGCCCTAAGGACACGCGAGAACGAGCTCCAAGCAAGTCTGCTTACACAGAAGGAGCAGATGCAAGCTCGCATTGATGTCTTGCAAGCGGAGGTCCTGAAACTCCAGGAGGAGATCAGGAAACTACGCCAGAATGTGGTGCAGTTGCAAACGCAGATTGACTCCCTGCACGGTGTACAAGTGGAAGGAGACAGCCACATAGACTTTCTGAAGCAAGCCCATGAAAAGGTTCGACTCATGCTTGCAACTCATTCACGCCAGATGTCTACATGCGTGTGGCTGATGCGCCTTGCGATGCCTCACAGGCTCTGCAAGCATGCCAGAGTGACATGCAAAAGCAGGTGGAGGGCTTGCGGATTGCTCTGGCAGACGCAGAGTCTAGGTTGATACAGGAACAGAAGGCATTTGCTGAGGTGCGCGCTCAGTGCGCACATTACGTCACACTTGTGTAGAACAGGCCTTGGGTGTTTTGTTGCTGACGTCTCGCGTGTGTTTGGTACTGCAGGCCAATGCAGCAGCGCTCAGCGAGCGTTCCAAGTCCAATCTTGAAGCTGAACAACTGAGGGCGGATGCTGAGCAGGTGGCCAGCAATGTTGCAATCTTGCATGCTATGTTTTGCAAGTTGCAATTAGGTGTCATGGCCATGGGCCAGCGCAAGCTTGCCGTTATGAGGTCTCATACCCTCAGGCAAATTTGGAGCTGAAGTCCACGACTCAGCAGCTGGCAAGTGTTCGAGAAGAGCTGCTGAAGGCACGACAACACTACGAGAAGGAGTTGCAGTCCGTAAGAAGCGCATGCGAGCGGCTTGAAGCAGAGTTGCGGCTCCACAGAGAGGTATGGGACCACAGGACATGGCTCATGCACATGTGTCGCTAGTAAATCACACTTGCCTATAATGCTGGCACATCAAATGCTGAGGTGTGCACACAAGCCGCATGTCGTAACAGACTTCACAACCGACGCATAGGGTGTTGTTGACATATGGCGTTGACAACATCTGCGTGTTTCCGCAGGTTGATGCAGCAGTGCTCAGCGAGCATTCCAAGTCTCATGCGGAAGCTGAACAACTAAGGGCGGATGCCAAGCAGGTCGCCAGCTTGTTCTTGCATGCTGTGTCACACAAGTTGTAGCCTAGTGTTATGGGGATGTTCCAGTGCAAGTCTAGTTACTGTACAGACTCACTCCGTTTGGTACCCTCAGGCAAGGCTGGAGCTGAAGTCTACCACTCAGCAGCTTGCAAGTGCTCGAGAAGAGCTGCTGAAGGAACGGCAGAACTATGAGAAGGAAGTGCAGCACGTACGTGGCGCATGTGAGCGGCTTGAGGCAGACTCGCAGTGCCACAAAGAGGTATCAGACCAGGTAGGTCTTTTGCTCATGCACAGGTAACGCTGTTACATGATGCAATCCTCAATGTGTTAAGCGTTGGCTTGCATGACAGGAACTGGTAGCATGCCGAGTAAGCATGGAGTTTGAGCTTGCGCAGCTGAGGGAGGCTCATGAACAAGCGCAGCAGCAGCTGGCGTCACAACTGGAGGTGCACAAGAGCGCGCGTGAACAGGTTCAAGAGCAGAACAAGGCTCTCGAGTCTGAGGTCGATCAGCTGCGTAGAGCCACCAAGGAGTTGCAACAGCGTTTGGAATTGCAGCAGAAGTCCCACATGAGTGCGCTGCGGGAGCTGCGTACGCAGAAGGACGCTGTTGAGTCCGAGCTGGTTGAATTGCGCAATGTTTTTGAGCAAACGCAACAGCACTGGGCTTCTCAGCAACACACGCATGCCAACACTCTGCGGGAACTGCAGACAGAAAGGGATGCTTTGGCTCTGGAGTTGAGTCAACTGCGCAATGCTCACGAGCAAGTACGAGAGTTGGTTGCTGAGCGTGAAGCGCATGCAAAAGTGCTTCCAAGTGAGTTGCATAAGCAGAAAGCTGGCTTTCCTGGCGTCAGCACCATTGACACTGGCAAGGCATCAGCGACCAGGCTGCCTGAGGTTGTTGTTCGAGGCATGGACAGTGAATGGAACTCTGCTCCACCATGTTTCCCAACCAGCAGCAGCCAAACGACAACATTCAATACTGACTGGCACACGCCGACCACAGCTCCAACAGAAACTGAAGACGAGTGGGCCCTAAACCTGCAGATATCAGCTCTTCATTGCGAGCTTTCCAAACTTCAGGTGCGCCTTCTAACACTGCACATCAAACTACTCATGCACTATTCTGCTGTTGACAACCAGGGCGTCACTGCTGCCTTGTGCCTCCCATGTTGCCACAAGTTTTCAACAGTTGCAGCTGACATGGTGTCACTCTCTACAGGAAGCCATTGCACAAAACCATGCAGTCACAGCGTCACGGCAAGCGCAGGTGCGTAAACTGCCGGCCAGTTCATGCTTATTGTGGATCACATAAAGTGCATGTAGTGCGACTTGCTGTGAGACATTACTCGATCATTCAACCTCCTGACTGTCATCTTGGATGCAGAGGTCATATAGTACCTCAGCGCCTAAGGATTCAACGCACACAATATCTTCCAGCACACCTGCGGATGGGACCCGCATATTGTATAGCCACAAAGATGACATTCCAGTGCAGTCCGCCGCAACAGGGCACTCAGCCACCAGCTCGCATTATAAATATAATACGTACTTACCTCCTACAGCCACCGCATATTCATCTAGCAGGACAGGTAGTAGACACTCCCACTAGCTATGTATGTATCATGTACTCTATACAATGCTGAGGAGCTTTACCACTGTCATGGAGTTGTTTGGGTCGCAATCAGGCTGATGGGAACGATACAACAACGTTGCACACATACCACGATCTACACAACTACTCCCTCAGGTAGCTAGGCAGTTCTGCACTTAGCCCTAACCCTCTTCCATTGGCTCATCGCCAGCAGGTTTTTCTTGGTCGGCCTCAGGTGTCCACAGCTTGAGAGTGCGGTCGTATGAGACAGTCACAAGATGTTCACCTTCTGCAAAACCTACAAACTTGAGCATATGCGCACTGCAACTCATTCAAGGACCTGCACAAATGTGTATGCAGCCCCTCACCTGCTGCGACGTCCACGTCCATCACCTTGTTCTCGTGACCAACCAGAATCTTCACCAGCTTGAAGTCCAACGACGACCACACCTATGCCAGGTTACGACCTGGTGAGCATTGTACCACCAACACAAACCATCAGCTCAGATGGGTTCCAACTTGTGTGTGTACCTTGGCCGTGTTGTCGTACGAGCTGGAGACCAGGAAGTGACCGTCCCGTGGCTCAAACTTCACCTGCACCGAGGAGCAATGCAAGTTATAAGAAAACCTATGCAGGCTGTGCAAGGTGCATGTGACATTGGGCTGCAGCACTTGCCTGGGATACGAGGTGCGCATGCGCTGGGATGGTGTACATGCACTGTCGCTTTCGGAGGTCCCATATCTTGACCTGTGGTTAAGCAGCATAGACTGTCAGAGGGGAGTAATTGCACTTAACTCTCACAGCGTAAGGCCACTGACCGCATGGTCCTCGCTGCCAGTGGCGACATGATAGCCATTGGGAGAGAAGTCAACTGCCAATACCTGCCCAGCGTACACAACATAGCCAGTGCTGCAGTCCTTTGAGGTTGCTGACGTGCACATGAGGCAGCCAACATATGTGTGCCAGAAAAAGACATACCGGCTTGACATGTCCTTGAAGTAAGACAATGCTGCGGCCCGTTCGCAAGTCCCACACGCGACCGAGCGCATCCAGCCCGCACGACACCGCAAGAGCACCATCCCTCTGCACCATGGTCATACATGTGCACGCAAGAGCGCATGCCACTACACCGATGTCCAACGTACAATTACTGACCAGCACTAACCTGGAAAGCCACAGAGTAAACCGCGCGACTGCTACCCTCCTGCAAATGGCAAGCAAGCTGAGACATCGCACAACATTGTACACGAGTATGGTCACACGCAATGCAGGCTGTCATTCATGTGTGTGTGCGCGCGCATGCGCGCGCAGGCGTGTGTGTGTGTGTGTGTGTGTGTGTGCGTGTGTGTCACCTGCAACAGCAACTCAGTCCCGGTTTCAACATCCCACAAGCGCCATGTCTTGTCATAACTGCCGCAAGCAAACCAGAACGTCAAAAACTCACAACCCAAGTCTCAGCATGAATGGATGAACCTGACATACAAGGAGTGTGCTTCGCGTGCACACACCTTGTGGTTGCGACATGCTGCCCCATAGGATGGAACACAATACGGCCGAGCCGGTCCAGATGACCCTTTATGGTACGCACCAGGGTCCCTGCAATGCAAGACACATGTTGGCACGCAATGGACACGTTACTGGCAAACAACAACCAAATTCACGCACCATCCATGGTCCATAGCTTCGCAGTGGCATCGGCTGAGGCAGTGGCGATGGCTGGCCCATCAGCAGGCAACCCAGAGTTGAGAGCAGGATGAAACGCCACGCCCGTTATCCGCTCTGAAAGCAACACACAACATGACCGCAAACATCAGCATGTGTCACATTCACAACTCAAGTGAGCAAAGCCCTTACCTTGATGCGTGCGCAAAGTAGCGAGCTTCTTTAGATGTGGCACAGACCACAGCTTGGTCAACCCGCTCCAGCCACTGCACGCACGAGTGATGTGGGACATATACACACCCAGCCATCAAAACATGTCGCTCTAAACTACATTACAGTGATTACATCTTTACTTGATAAAAATGCTCGACCATCTTGTCACATCATGACCAAGTCACAACATACCACTGCTAGCTAACATGGTGTGACATTTGACAATGTCAACATGATGAGAGAGCAACAGTGTTGATTGCGGGTGTGCACTGACGAATATGCTATCATCAAGAGCAACTACCCACCTGGTGACGAGTGTGGAGCCGTCAGGGGAGAGCGTGCACGCTGCAAGGGGTCTGTCATCGCCAATTTCACTTGCTCCATTAGCGAGCCGTCGCGCGGTGGCCAGGACGGCTTCGGTCTCCTGGTCGGGGTCCTCATCTGGGTCTGCGTACACGCGCTTGGCGCGCGCGAGGCGGGCGGCGGCGAGCGGGATGGAGTACTCTGCAAAGCGCAGCCGCGCCTGACGCAGGTCCTGCGTGCCCTCAGTGTAGAACAGATGCTTCTGCCTGCCCTCCTCTTCGTCGTCCTCGTCGAAGTCCTCACCCTCATCCGAAGTCGACTCCCCATCCAACTCCCCTCTCTGCGCCACCTGAATGCAGCATTTGCGTTAACTGTGTGTACCTGCGCGCTCGTGCTCGTGCATGCGAGCGAGTGTCTGTGTGTCTATGTCTGGGTGGGTGTGTTTGGTTGTATGCGTCATCGTGCGGGTGTGGGTGTATGCGCGCGCGCCTCCACGCACGTGTGCGTCATTACACTCTCACAATGTTCCTCATTGAGACAGTGTTGCATTGAGGACAACTGTTCTGTTCACCTACCTCGAGTTCGATGTCGGCCATGATGCGGCGGAGGCGGTCCCGACGGTCCATCATGCCCTCGCCGAAGAGCGTGACAGGTTCGCCAAGCTCGCGCAGCTTCGCGCGTACCTGCGCGTCGTTCACGGGCACCACCACCTCACGCCGCTTGCGCCTCGCAGCAAACTCCTTGATCATCTTCTCCTGCTCGTGTGAGTGCCACAAAACACATACGTTGGTATAGCGTGAGTGTATACACCAACAGGAACAGTGCAACAACAGCAATGACGATGACGACAGCCACTAACAACGACAACAACGCCAACAGCAACAGCAACAACGACGCACCTGCTTCTCTTGCGCTGCTTTGCTGGCCTCCGGCAGATCCATTGTCTCGCTGGTCTCATTGATGCGGCCTGCCGCTCGTCCGGCGTCCAGCGCTGCGCTCTCATGGTCGCCGGCCGCCATTGCGGTTGCTGTGTGAGAGCGGATAATGTGCGTGCTTACACCACAGCAACTCGGTTACCGTGCTCACCCCCTCGCCTGTCTGATGAAGGTTCATTGCTTGCAACGTGACACCAGTCAAACAGGCACGCACGTATGCACGCACACGCACCTGGTGTTTGAGTTCACGCAAACAGTGATGTGTCCCTGGGATGTGCTCCTCGAGAAGTTGGAAGCACCGGAGAGACGAGTCAATGTGTTGACTGTTTGCTCCACGCTCTCACCATCTGCGTGAGTTGTAGGTGGCGGATGTCGCTTAAAGTCTTGTCAATGGTAGCGTGGCACCCTGTTAAACAATGAGCAAACGGTGAACACATGTAAGAGCATGTCAAGGGAACGATCTCGGCAGCGTGCCATTATTTATCCATGCAGGAGTGTAAAACGCAAGTGGCAACGTGTGCATGGTTGGTTTAACTGTTAGCTGCAGCAGCTGCTGTCGCTTTGTGCTTGCTGCTAGCATTGGCACTGTATGTTATGCAGTAAAACATACAAGCACTGCATAGAGTATGTTATTGACGACTCCCGGTCTACTTTGCACGTTTGCGCTGTATGCATGCGGACTCAGCCAGGGTTGCACGTGGGTGGGGAAAATTGAACAGCAAAGCAGCATGCATTCCCAACCAATTCGACCCAAAGCCGTCCAATTCAGTCAAGCAAGCCATTTAACACGCATAACGCCTCACCATGCAAGCAAGGACCACCAGCCGACTTCATGAGCCGCAAACAACCACACCCCTCCCAGTCACCGCCGCTGCTGCGGCCGCCCAAGCCAACTCCCCAGCCAAAGGCAGACCCTGAAACCCTAATTTTAAACCACGAAGTAGAGAACGAGGACCTGGGCCGGGATCGGGATCGGGACGAACCGCCTGGCAGTGCGTTTCCAAAAATAGACTGGCAGTGCCGCCCCACCACGTGGCATCGCCCCGCGGGCCGGCGGCGGCGGCGCAGGGCGGGGAGGAGGAGGAGGGGAAGGAGTAAGGCGATCGATTCAAGTTCAAAAAGGAATCCAATGGCTGTGGCAGGCGAGGAGGATGGCGGCGGCGGCCACAACCATCCGCTGCTCGATCCGCCTGGCGTCAGCCACCCCGCCCCCAAGCGCACGCAGATCCTGCAGGTGAGCATTGTAGTCTGCGGCCTTATCACCCTCCTTTTCGTTGTCCTCACTTTCCTCGTCCCCCCAGGTGATGGCTTCGCGTAGGGAGGGCCGCGTGCGAGTCCAGGCGGAGGCGGCGGAGGTGCTGAGGAAGGAGCGGGAGGCCAGGCGGGCGGCGGAGGCGGAGGCGATGCGTCGTGCCCGCGCCGCCGCCGACCGCAACCGCCTACGCAGGGACGTCCGCAACGTCGTCGAGGGCAGGGGCGCCATGGACGAGATCGGCGCCTTCGAGACAGCCCTCCTACACCACAACGCCAGCAACACCACCACCATCCTCCCGAAGATCGCAGGCGCGGCCATGGATAATGGCAACAACGGGAATGTCACGCAAGGGTTCAAGGATGTCACCCCCATGGAACACCTGATGAGAATCAAGGAGCTCGTACTGCCGGAGCTGGAAGCCGCTGCGCAGGTACGCAATGTGGATGCGCGCATGCGTGCGTGCTTGCATGCGTGAGAGTGTGCATGTGTGTGTATGCGTGCGTGTGATTATTATGATGTTGTTATCGTTATTGTCGTTGCGCTTGTGGTGTGGACTTCTCATCCTCCCATGCCATACCAGGAGGGTCGGGCGTACGCGGCGCGTGTGAAGCAGCGCAAGGCGGAGGAGGCCGGAGAGAGAACAGAAAGGGAGATACGCCGCCGAAAGGTGGGTGTGTGGTGTCGCTGTCGCTATCACACTATGTGCATGTGTGCGAGCGGTCACTCACATCGTCCACAGGCGGTAGAGGACGAGGGCTTGTCGGCGGCAGCCTTGTCGGACGCAACCTCATCATCCGACACATCCTCAGTATTGGACGCTGCCGTGACGGCAGAGGAGTCCGCTGAGGCTGCGGAGTTATCGGCGCTCGAGAGCGAGCGCGAGGCCGCCGCCGCAGCCCGTCTGGCGCGAGAGGAGGAGGCGCGAGCTGCGCGGGATGCCGCATGGGAGGAAGCGCTGAGACGGAACAGGGAGACGTGGAGGATGGATAGAGAGGAACATGCGCGGGAAACGGCACTCGCAAGAAAGTATGAACAGGACAAACACACACGAATGCAGGGACGCACACACACGTGCATGCAAGCACACGCATGCGCATCGATGTACACATACTGTGCGCCCACTTGTTTGGCTTAACGCGCGTATGTGCATGCTCACACACGTGTGTTTGGCTGTCCGTGCATATGCACACGCGCTCAAACAATCTCAAACCACACGCTCGCACGCTTCGCTTGCATGTCCACTCAACCGATACACCACGGTCTTCAGACTATGGGTGGATGAGGTGGATGCGAGGCGTCGTGCCAAGGAGGCCGCGCGCACCGAGCTCTGTCGCCACCTCGTGATGCAGCTGGTTGGCTTGGCCGAGCGTGTCTCAGACTGGCGAGATCGCGCCGGCACCGCCGCCGCCACCAATGACAACAACAACAACAGTGATAGTGCTACTGAAGAGGAGGAGGGTGAGAACAACAAGAGCAAGGAGCTGGTGCCGGCGCTGGAGTGGCGATCATGGAAGGGGGCATTTGTTGGTGAGTAGTAGTAGTTGAACTGGTGAGAACATAGCGAATGTCGTTGGTGCACAGCTTTGACGTTGGTGTGTGCTTGCAGCTGGGTTGGAACTCCTTGAGCCGTTGCGTGCGGAGAGTGCCATGAAAGGTGACGCCGAGGAGCAGGCGGAAGACCCCGTCAAGATGGCCATGGACCAGGTGAGGAGAGCCACTTTGTTTACAACACAGACTCTCTATCCTTCCCACACTCACAGCAATAACCAACACCGCCACAGGCCTTAGTGCGCGCGTACCTCCGCCTGAAGGGGGAGTGGAAGGTCCCAACAACAGAAGACAACAATACTGACACCGCCACCAACAACGCCAACGACAAGCAGCATGCGGTGTTGAGTGCTGTGCTTGCTGAGCTTGCTGTGGCAGCAGACCCAAAAGCCATACCCGTCGCATTAGCCGAGCTTCGTTTGCACGACGCAAAGGTCGCTATCCTCGGTCCCCCTTGCGCCGGCAAGTCCGCGTTGGCCCGCCGCCTCGCCGACAAATGCGGCCTCACCATCATCGACGCCAAGGCCCTTGTGGCCAACGCGATGGACAACGAGGCCTCGGAGCTCGGACGTCTTGCACGCGAAGCCACGCAGGCGGGTGGACGCGTACCCGATAATGTCCTCGCGGGTCTTGTGGCTGAGGCGCTACGTGTGCTACCTGCACCGTCCAATGGTGTGGTGATGGATGACTTCCCGCACACGGCGCAGCAGGCGGAGATGCTTGAGAGGGAGGTGACGGGATTAGACCTCGAGTGGGATGCGAGGAGAAGAGCACGGGCATCACTCGTGGCACCGCCGCCGCACGAGGTAGGAGTGGGTTGTGGACTCTGTGCCTGTGTGCATGCGTGAAAGTTGTAATAACTGTTACTGCGGTTACTCTAGGAGGCTGTGGATGAGGACCTGAGGTCTGGTTTGGATGCGGTGTTCGTGCTGTCGAGTGCGGATGAGTCGGCCCTCGCGCGGCGCACCCTTGGCGTGCGCAAAGACCCCGTCACCAACAAGGTGTACCACCTCGACACCAACCCGCCCCCAACCAACGACGCCAAGTATGGTGACCATTTGTGTATGCGTGCGTGCGTGCGCGTGTATGTGCGTGTGCTTGCCTGCAGTTGTGTGTGTGTGTGTGTGTGTGTGTGTGTGTGTGTGTGTGTGTGTGTGTGTGTGTGTGCGTGTGCACATGTGAGCATGCACACAGCGTACGAGAGCGTTAGTTCATGTGCTTGCTTAATTGTTCAAGTGTTCGTGTCTGGCTGTGCATACTTGCTAACACTCTGAACACCTGCTCAGGTTGTTGGACAGGTTGGAGGGTCCGGCCTCTGCAGCCGTAGCGTTGATGACGTCGCGTTTGGGTGAGTACGTCGAGCGGGCTCCCGAGCTCGGGGCGTGGTTCGCCAAGTTCCAGGAACTCCCGACATCAATTCCTTGCGACGGAACTGAAGACGCCGTCTATGCCGACATCGAGAAGCGCGTGAAGGAGATAATGGACGCTAAAACACGTGCCAAAGCCGCTGCTGCCGCCGCTGAGGTGTGTGGGCGTGTGGGCGTGTGGTTGTGTGTGCATGTTGGGTGGGTGCAGTGAGAGTGACGAGTTTGAGACTGCTGTGTGTAGGCGGCGGACAAGGCGTTGATGGATGCGGAGGCGTCGTCCGCGGCGGCTGCGACGGCGTTGGCGGCAACCAATGTGGCTGCTTTACGCCTCCTCGCCGCCGTGGCCGTGGAGATGCGCGCGCTGGAGCTCCTGGAAGACCCCGCTGCAGTCGAGGCAAGTATCCGTTAGCCGCATGCTGAGTGATATTGCGATCGTCATCCATGTGTGTGAGCGACTGATTGTTGGACTGTCTGCATCAAACAGGTCGTGCAGGCCAAGTCTGTGGAGACTCTTGCGGCCCACTTGGCCTCGGCCAAGGCAGCTCACACGGAGGCTGCGGCCGCAGCCACAGAAGCCCACAGCGCCTCTGCCCGCGCCAGTGACGCCCGCACGCTCGCGCAGACCAACGTGGAGGCCGCATCGACATCCCTCCAAGCCCAAGAAACCGCACGTAAGGGATGTTGTGTGCGCACGCGTGCGAGTGCATCCGTGCAATGAGCTTCTGTATCTCTGCACAGTGGCTGCTGCCAAAGAGGCTGAGGATAGTTGTGAACGCGCAAAGGCTGCAGCTGCACGAGCCGAGGCTTATGCCGGCGACTCTGCCGAGGCCATCGCGCGCGCCGAGGCCGAGAAGGACAAGCCCCGCGTACCTGCTGCCGACGGCAAGAACAAGGGCAAGGACGCTGCCGCCGCCAAGGCCAAGGAGAAGGAGAAGGAGAAGGACAAGGAGAAGGAGACCAAGGAGAGCAAGGATGGAGGGGGTAAGGAGGTAAAGGACGGGAAGAAGGGCAAGGGTGGGGATGATAAAAAGGACAAGGAGAAGAAGGATGAGAAGAAGGATGAGGTTGCAATGCAAGCGCGCGCGTGCGAGGTATTGGACAAGGAGTTTGCGGGTGCGATTGTTGATCGTTGGCGTGCGGCGGAGAGCGCGTACTTGTCCGGGTTGGCTTCATCCTTCCGCGGCGTGCGCGCCGACCGCGCGTCCACCACCGCCCACTACGCCGCGACCAGAGACGCGTACCTCACCCTCGTGAACGCCCCCGACGAGAAGCAGGACGTCCTCGCCTTCTTCCAGGACGAGTTCAACAAGGTGGAGGACAGAGAGGAACCCGAGGACCGCCAGGACCTGGAGACCAAGGCTAAGGAGGTCAGAGACGCCCTGTGGGACGTGTGTGATAGGAGGCTGCGGGAGGCTAACGCTGCACGCGAGGCTAGCGAGGCTGATGGGTTTGTCGATGAGCGCATTGAGTCTACTAACAACCATCTCATGAACCTCGTCCAACATGAGGTGGATCTCCACGCTGCCTCGTGTGCAGCCCTGCGCGGACACGCTTGCGCTAAGTGGGGACTCTATGCGGGAGCTGCGGATGATGACACTGTCAATGAGAGCGTCACATGCGTCGATGTTCGCGCTGCTGTGGACCCCGCTGGTGTGTGTGTATGTACATGCAATGGTAATGCAACGTGCATGGTGATGCTTACAGTTGATGTGCAGAGTTCAACAAGCCTGGAGTAGTACTGCCCCAGTGGCTACAAGATGTGCGCACAACTGCTCCTTCTTTCGCACAGGTACCGCGTTGTCACACACAGTTGAGTCGTGTGCACAACGCAGCGCACCCCAACGGTGTAATGCTCTCCTGTACAGGCGTTGTACCTCGCCCTATCAGTGCTGAACAAGCCGCCGCCTCTGCCGGCACCCGCACCATCGTCGGGACCCGAGGGCCCGAACCCGAGCGAGCAGCAGCAGGCGGCCCTGAACCGGGCGGCCGCGGAAGGGGAGCTGAGGGACGCATGCTTGCGCGAGGACTCGGCCTTGGCAGCCGCACTGGAGCGCATCGCACGGTAGGGCCACACATATGCCACACACACGCACACACGCAAGCATTCTCACACATATCTACACATGCGCACCTGCACGCCCACGCTCACGCCCACGCACCCACCCACCCACTTCAGGCGTGGCGCATCATACATCGGCGACCTCATCTCCGTCCCCCACCGCGCTCACGCGTGCATGCGTCGTTGGGGCGACGCTCGTTACGCCGCCGAGTGCGACGCCGTCACGGCCGCGATGGGCGTCGTGATGGAGTCCATACAAGCCGCGCGACCCCTACCGTACAGACTCACTCTAATCGGAGTCGCGTTCGCCGTCGACACCAACGACTACTTGCTGGTAAGGGATTGGGTGGATGTATAGTCCTATGTGTGTGAGATACGAGTACATGTGGTAATTGTGTTGTTGGTGTGGTGAAGCCGCCGGAGCCGGTGAAGGAGGGCCCTGCGCCGGTGAGGGGGGCTTTCACGTGTGCGGGATTGAGAGCGTTGGTGAAGGCGTTCAAAGCGTCGGCGCCGACAGGTGTGTGATCACATGCGAGATTGTGGTGTTGCGTGATCGCAGCACAAGTGATGAGTGTGTCGTCGCTGAGTGTTGCAACATTCTTCTCAGGGGTGATTCCAGTCACTGAGGCTGCAGAGCTCGTGCGCCAGCTGGCGAGCATCTCGAGCTCAGGTGAGCAGTGACTCACCTTGTTTGACCACACACCAGAAGCACATGCCTTGCCACATACCAACCAACCCGCGCTGCAGAGTCCGAGACGGAGTCCCCGAGCACCATACCCGCAGAGTGGGCCTCCGCCGACGAACCCACCTTACAAGTACGAACGCCACGCGCTCTCTTCCCACAAGCAGGCAACAACAACATTGTAAGCACATCCCAACACTCTTCCTCTCTGCTTCCCAGGCTGCGTTGGCACTTCTTGACCCCACGGGCAGCGGCGTGTTGGACTGGCGGCGCGCGGTCGTGGCCCTCACTGGCGCAACACTTGGGGGCAAGCTCGCCGCTGCGAGCGCGGCCGACATCGCCGCGCTCAGAGAAGGTACGCTTGCATGCGCGCACGTGTAGATGTGCGTGAGAGCTATAGTCACTCATGTGGTGGTTGACATGGCAGCTTTGTTGGCGAGTTCAACGGCAGCGCGGGAGGAAAAAGAAGGCGAGACCGAGCAGCAGGAGAGGGCGGATACACGAGCAGGTGTTCGGAGAGAAGAGTGGGTGGCCACACGATGGTGGTTTGACCAATCACTTGAAGAGGGCGAGTTCGACTACCCGGCCGCAGTCAAAGACATCCTCTTCGACGCCTTCAGCCACAAGGACCCCACCCTCTCCTCTCGCGCTCTCACCCTCGCATCCGNTAATGCTCTCCTGTACAGGCGTTGTACCTCGCCCTATCAGTGCTGAACAAGCCGCCGCCTCTGCCGGCACCCGCACCATCGTCGGGACCCGAGGGCCCGAACCCGAGCGAGCAGCAGCAGGCGGCCCTGAACCGGGCGGCCGCGGAAGGGGAGCTGAGGGACGCATGCTTGCGCGAGGACTCGGCCTTGGCAGCCGCACTGGAGCGCATCGCACGGTAGGGCCACACATATGCCACACACACGCACACACGCAAGCATTCTCACACATATCTACACATGCGCACCTGCACGCCCACGCTCACGCCCACGCACCCACCCACCCACTTCAGGCGTGGCGCATCATACATCGGCGACCTCATCTCCGTCCCCCACCGCGCTCACGCGTGCATGCGTCGTTGGGGCGACGCTCGTTACGCCGCCGAGTGCGACGCCGTCACGGCCGCGATGGGCGTCGTGATGGAGTCCATACAAGCCGCGCGACCCCTACCGTACAGACTCACTCTAATCGGAGTCGCGTTCGCCGTCGACACCAACGACTACTTGCTGGTAAGGGATTGGGTGGATGTATAGTCCTATGTGTGTGAGATACGAGTACATGTGGTAATTGTGTTGTTGGTGTGGTGAAGCCGCCGGAGCCGGTGAAGGAGGGCCCTGCGCCGGTGAGGGGGGCTTTCACGTGTGCGGGATTGAGAGCGTTGGTGAAGGCGTTCAAAGCGTCGGCGCCGACAGGTGTGTGATCACATGCGAGATTGTGGTGTTGCGTGATCGCAGCACAAGTGATGAGTGTGTCGTCGCTGAGTGTTGCAACATTCTTCTCAGGGGTGATTCCAGTCACTGAGGCTGCAGAGCTCGTGCGCCAGCTGGCGAGCATCTCGAGCTCAGGTGAGCAGTGACTCACCTTGTTTGACCACACACCAGAAGCACATGCCTTGCCACATACCAACCAACCCGCGCTGCAGAGTCCGAGACGGAGTCCCCGAGCACCATACCCGCAGAGTGGGCCTCCGCCGACGAACCCACCTTACAAGTACGAACGCCACGCGCTCTCTTCCCACAAGCAGGCAACAACAACATTGTAAGCACATCCCAACACTCTTCCTCTCTGCTTCCCAGGCTGCGTTGGCACTTCTTGACCCCACGGGCAGCGGCGTGTTGGACTGGCGGCGCGCGGTCGTGGCCCTCACTGGCGCAACACTTGGGGGCAAGCTCGCCGCTGCGAGCGCGGCCGACATCGCCGCGCTCAGAGAAGGTACGCTTGCATGCGCGCACGGGTAGATGTGCGTGAGAGCTATAGTCACTCATGTGGTGGTTGACATGGCAGCTTTGTTGGCGAGTTCAACGGCAGCGCGGGAGGAAAAAGAAGGCGAGACCGAGCAGCAGGAGAGGGCGGATACACGAGCAGGTGTTCGGAGAGAAGAGTGGGTGGCCACACGATGGTGGTTTGACCAATCACTTGAAGAGGGCGAGTTCGACTACCCGGCCGCAGTCAAAGACATCCTCTTCGACGCCTTCAGCCACAAGGACCCCACCCTCTCCTCTCGCGCTCTCACCCTCGCATCCGAGTCCTCCCACGCCCGCACCACCCTCTCCGACCTCCTCTCCAAGGCTCCCGTCCCGGAAAAGGTCCCCGCCGCCCACAAGTCCAACCCCGCCGCGGCCGAGAAGGCCGCCGCCGCCGCCGCGGAGAAGGCCGCCGCCGCCCTGGCCGCCGCCCGCGTGGCCGCTCGCGCCGCCAAGCACGCCGCCAGGGAGGCCCACAGGGTAGCGGAGGAGTCGGCCAGGGTGGGAGATGTGGAGGGAGCGATGCTGGTGGGGGTATGTGGAGGGGAGGATGTGGCGAGGGGGATGGAGAAGGCGTTTGCGGCACTGGGAGCAGAGAGGTGAGATGGTGGTATATGTTGGGATGTTGTGTCGATGTGTACGCAGAGTAGTTGACGGTGTGTGTGTGTAACTGAGTCTTCTCTTTGCTGTCTAGGTTGGATGCCACGCAGCTAGGGAAGCTGATCTCCATGGGGAACGTGGACAGCGCCACGCCCAACACGATTGACATACAGGTGAGGGCTCACACCAAACACAACATCGCTTACGCATTCCAGTCAAGCATGTGACACAACTTACGCACATTGGACCCGCAGGAGTTAATGGCTGAGGGACAAGAGGGAGGGAAGGAAGAAAGCCAGGGAGAGGGTGATGATGTTACGCAGAAGGGCGTGTCGCTCGAGAGCCTCATACGGCTAGCTGATGGGAGGCCGGAGCTCGCGGTGTTGCTGAACGCGTACGTCGCGCAGGACCCGTGCGCGATGATACTTACGCGTGCAGACGAGGCCGCCGCTGCGGCAGAAGCCGAGCAAAAGGCAGATAGCGAAGCACACAGCGCGGCAGATTCATAGCCGCAGGAGCTCGATTATGCGTGTATGATGGATGTACAGTTGAACGAGGCTTTATATGCACGTGTTTGTATGTGTGCGCATGTGTGCATGTCCGCACCTACGCACGTATACATGTGTGTTGCGCACCAACCTGCATCTGCGTCCAATGACATGCCCGGGAGCGCAACGCAACCCATAGTCAATTAATTACAGAGTTGTTCAGATTACCAAACTCGTGTCTACTTGTATACGCCCGTAAGTGCGAAGCGCAGCACGAACCCCAGCGCACAGCACGCCGCCTGGATTCCCAGCAGCCGCACAACGACGGCCTTCTCGGTGCAGGGTCCCCCCACCCGCAGCGTCAGGTTGAGCAGGTTCATGTCGTCGCTGCCGTGGAGGAGACCCGTTGAGGGGTCGAAGCGGGGGAGGCGGTGGCGAGGACATGGAACCCACTTGAACAACTGAACGCAGATATGTGACGATGAGAGTGATGTGAGTTGGAAGTAGTGTGGTTGCATGTATCGGTAGAAATATCACGTGTGCTGCTTGCACAGAGAGACGCGTGCGCGTGCATGTGCGTGTGCGTGTAGGAGCATTTTGCGTTGGGCCTCATTGACCTCTCTCACCTGCGGGACGGAGTAGAGGAAGTTGAATATCTGCGGGATGAAGAATATCACCATCGTCTCGGTGAAGTGGCCGAGGATGCTCGACACCGCCAGCGTCATGCCCGCAAAGTACGCAAACGTGTCGCCCACAAACACCGATGACGGGTACCTACCGCCACCCAACACATCAGTCATGTGCAAGGGGTGTGATGACCGGAAGCGGCAACCTCAATGTTGGGTTGTTGTTGTTACCAGTTGAAGGTGAGCAACGCAAATGTGGTGGAAATGAACGGCAGCATTATGAACGCGGAGAAGAGGTGCGCGTCCCGAACGTGCACGTTGCCAACAGCAGCCCCACCCAGCATGGTCAAGTTCAAAGCCAACACCTGCGCGCGCATTGTTAACACCCACTCAAACACTTGCACGCGTAACACAGTAGTTGCAAGTGTGGGAGGCATACCGCGCACGCTGTCACGTACGATTGGCCGGCCTCGAGCCCGTTCACCCCGGCGAGGATGTTGACCGCGTTGGAGCAGAACACCGCCCACAACGCCATGTACAACTTGTACATCCACCCTACAGCACACGAGACAAGCCAGTGTTGGATAATGTGAGGCATGCCTGGAGTCTCTCTCACTCACTCACTCACTCACTCACTCAACTGTCCATACAACACAACATACCGAGCTGAATCAGATCATGGCCAATGATGTCCCGCAGAGGCTTTGGTATGCTGATGGCGGTGGAGCCCGAGTATGATACGAGCAGCGGGAGGGCGGCCACGGCGGGGAGAAGCAACTTGTAGCGCCACGGGATGTCCAACACGTCGTCCACAAAACCCTGCATTATTGTGTCTGAGTACGTGATAAGGTATGTGTGATTGTGTGTGAAGAGTGGAGTCCCGCACCAGGAATAGCATGAAGCATATGGAGGCGAGGGCGGCGTTGTACTGGACGAGCCACGTGGAGTCGCTGGAGAAGTAAAAGTGCTGGAACACGATCACGCACACAAGAAACATGATGCCAGACACAAGACCCAACGACTCCGGCCTGCGCACAACAGTCAATCATAATATGTGTGCGTGCGCGCGCGTGCATGTAAGTGTGTATACAGGTGAATGTGTATGTATGTGTGCATGCATGTATGCTGTCGATTGTTGCTGAGCATCACAAGTAAAAGCACACTCACACGGGGTTGGTGCCTGCCGATGATCCCCTTTTGTTGATGTCAAGTCCTGATAGTCCCCTCCTGAGCATGTACTGCATGGTGACAGGTATCATGCGTGTGGTGAGTAGAGCTCCCGCGCCAGCCACGCCCGCCGACAACCCCACCGGCCACAAGTCCACACTACTGTTGTTGAGATTCGTGACAACCACCCACAGCGCAGGCAGGAGAGGGAGCAAGCCCAGCGCAGCGAGCTCGCTGCGGCGCTGTTGTTGGGTTGTTGATGTTGCTGCTGTTGTTGTGGCTGTTGGGGGTGGTGTCGGCGGGGGTGTCGTTAGTGTTGTTGTTGGGGGTGGAGCTGTTGGGCGCGCAGGAGTTGTTAAGGAGGGAGTTGATGATGTGGCGCCTGATGCATCTTTCAATGGCGTGGCGGGGCCTTGCCTCGCGCGGGAGCGCAGCTCGTAAGGCATGGTGGTGGGTGATGTTGTGTCAAGTGTGCTTGTGACACGTTGGTATGCGGGAGCGCGCACTGGTGTTGAAGCCTAGCGAGGCATGGTCACCGCCGCTGCAGTGCACCACAACATATAAGTCAATGCGCGTGAAGACTATGCTGAGTGTTAACTCAAAACTAAACGGAAAAGGGAGTCTGCTGATGCACTTGCTTTTACACTTGTGTTGTGGTATGATTATGTTGTGGTATGTTAAGACACCCAAAGCAATGCATTGTGATCAACAAGTAACTGCATGCATTAACACGCCGAACAACCAGCTCAACTGGTGATTGGTAGCCATGCTTGCTGCTTTCACACTTCACACTTGTGCATCAAGTATGGACACTGTCATAGACTGACTACTCGTAAACTTGTGCTCAACACATGATACGTGCGGTGGATTGTTGCACACGGCCAATGCACCAGGTGCATGGCTTCGGTGGGGTAGACATCGCAGATAGAGTGGCTCAAAGTTGATGTGCCCATCGTTGGCATGAGACGAGAAAACACCACAACCCACTGCTCGCACTATATCTTGTTGCATGAATCGAGGACGTATATCAAGTTTATCTGTCACTGTGAGACCAACACCTTGTTCCTTGGCCTGGTTGTCAACACTGAGCGCACATGCGGGCTGATGTGCTGGCCACGACAACGGCACACATCTCCGGATGCACACATATTGTCAACTCATCGGAGCATGCATCCAGACTTACTCAGCTACAAGTATCGCCAGCAGCGCGCTCCGCACCGCTGCCGCCAACGCCGCCGCCAACGCCAATGTGGCCGCCGCCCGTAACGACCACACCACACAGGCGTCACGCCAACCAGATTCTCTTACCGTGACGCATGACGTAAACCTCTCAACCCCGATCGGGTCCAGTCAACCAGATCCCGCTTGCTGCAGCCGCTTTGGGGGTCCCCGACCCTGCTTGTGCGCCGCACGCTGTGAAACGGCACTACAACTCCGCGAAGGGGCATTGTATTCTGTCACGTGACCCCCAGCACCCCGCGTCAAACTTGCCGCGTGGCGGCCTGCCTAGCCTTGACCTTAGCAGCGGCGACGGTATCGTTGACGGCGGCGGCGGGGGGAGCGTCAGGAGGGTGTTTGGTGTGAAAGAAGCGCTTGATTGTGTGTGTCTTCTGTGTAGCGTTGGGGGCGACATCGCCAGGTTGCTGAAGAGGGTCGGAGACACCTGATCTGGCTGCTGTGGGAGGATACACATACACACATAGCCCGTAAGGGCTACATTACCCGCGCTTAGGTGTACACACACGCCCTTAGCGGTTTGTTGATTATAGTCAATAATTTTGTGGCTGAGCTGCTCGGGAAGGCGGTCTAGGAGAAGACAGGGATCAGACCCTGTGCGTGAAGCGCAATGGTGAGTCAGGATGCGAGTGGGAGTGAGGGTGATTGGGTGCTTCAGGCATAATGCAGAGTGCATGGATGCAGATGCAGATCACCACATTGATTGTGATGATGATGATGATGATGTTGAGCAGGGGAGCAACGGCGGCGGCGGCGGGCCCAATGTACGGTTCTGCACGCTGTCGCGACTGAGCGACGGCGTGGTGGTCGCCTCCTGGGCCCACAAGCACGCCGACCCAGAAGTAAGTACACACACACACACATGAGCAGTGAATACCCCCCTCCCACCCACCCACCCACCCACCCACTCTCCCAGTGTCTCGAGACCGTCGGTCGCGTGGTGGGTTCCGGTAACCTCAAGGCCAACAGCCAGCTGACCGTGACGGTGAACGAGCGTGTGGGCACCCTCCACCTCCATTCCCAGGACGCCGAGGTCTTCGCCGTCGTCACCTCCGCCTCCTACCCTCGCCGCAGCGCCTTCCGCCTCTTGCAGGACCTCCGCGACCGCGCCCGCAGCGACCTCGGCAACGACCTCGCCAACCTGGTCGGCAACGCGGCCGGGGCGGGAGCGCTCACTAAGCAGTGCACAGGGTTCATGAAGGAGCTGTGCCTGAGGTATGCGGATCTGTCTCAAGTGGATAAGATCACCGCGGTGGGGATGAAGGTGGATGAGGTCAAGGCGGTCATGGAGGGGAATATCAACAAGGTGCTGGCTAACACGGAGAATATCAAGAGTGTCGAGAACAAGAGCGGTACGTAGGGCGGAGACATGTGTGTGTGTGTACAAGTCCAAAGTATGAATGTGTGCGATCGACACAACAACACCCTGCTTGCCTCACGACTTGACACTATATTGCCACTGCGCAGAGGCCCTGAGGTTAGACGCGCAGCGCTTCCAGACCCAGAGCAAATCCCTCAAAAACCAGATGTGGTGGCGCAACTTCAAGGTGAGAGAAAGACCCCAAACCAACATGCCCTCCTCCACATCAATCCCACAACAATCATCATCATCGTTACCAATATTGTTACACATGTGCAGGTCAAGATCATCGTGGCCATCGTTGTGCTCGTCCTCCTGCTGTTCATCTTCGTGCCCATCATCATCAGGTTCACGTAAGGCCGACAAAAGGGGCTATCAGTGGCGCTTAGGGTGGATGCAATGATGTAGCGTAGCGGCTGTTACTCGCTGTACCACCATGATATTGCATTGATGACATTATTGCTAAGGTATTGTTGTCTAGACTAGACCATACGACTGCAGGCAGAGACATTGTTACTGTGTGATGAAAGAAAGTATGGCCTGTTGTGAACATCATCAACAGACATATGGTTGATCATAATAATGCCCACAATGGTGCACTGATGCAAAACCAGTCCCTACTCAGTAAAGACTGCGTTTTTTTACCTCTACGCTACGCTGCTAGATGAGATTGCATACACGCCCCAGCCGCCGCCGCTAAACAGGGACTAACCCCAACATTAACATCATCAACATCAAAATCCACTCCACTACTACTTTTTCCCAAACCCGCCTCCCCCGCCAAAGCCCTTTGGTCTAGCTCCAGCCTCCTCGAGTTGCCGCGACTTTTTCCTCTTGGCTTTGCCAGGCGCAGCCTGCAAAGACGGGGGGGATTGATAACAACACTTTTTATGTGATGAACAAACCAACCAAACTCAACACCCAACACAACACGCACCTTTCGGACGTTGCCTGTGAGTATCTCATCCATGGAGGGCATGGACCCCGCGCCGGGCACCTGTCCCGGCCCGCCCGCCATCATCATCTTGCTCATGGATTGCATCTGAGAACGAAGCTGACCGAACTGCGCCAACAGCGTTTGCACCTGCCACAACAATAACACCAAACAAAAACCCAGCCAAGAGTCAGACGACCTGAAGTAGTGAATCGTCAATCATCACAACTGTCAAAAGCGTTTCTTGATTAATGCTGACACCACTGCGTGCGTGTGCGTGTGCGTGTGCATGTGCATGTGCGTCTGTACCTCGCGCTCTGTTCTGCCGGACCCCTTTGCTATTCGCCTTTTGCGCGAAGGGGAAGATGCCACCACATTGGGGTCAGCGCGCTCGGCTGCAGCCAAATAATAAACACGCTGAGTCCACACTCACAACCGCCAATGGCAAGGGTGTCAACACCCAACACCCAATATCTATTGCTTTCAATGACTGCACACCCACCTTTGGTCATGGAGCTTATCATGACCTCCATGACACCAATGCTCTTCTCGGCCTCCTTCAGCTGCCCTTGTGGTATCTGCAACACAACAACTTCCAGCGGTCAAGCTTTGGTTGAATGTGTTTGTACTGTGACGTGTGGTCTGAGCCATACCATCTTGTTCATGCCGGGGACCATCTTCATGAACCCGCTCATGTTGCCCATCTTCTTCAGCATGCCCATCTGCTGCAAAAAGTCGTTGAAGTCGAACTTGGCCTCAAGGATCTTCTCATTCAACCTCTTCGCTGACTCCTCATCAACCTGCGCACATGTCATTGAGCCAGACCAAAACCCCGTTGTTCAAGTTGAAACTACGTGTATATAGTGTGTTCTCCCACCGAGTCTTGCGCCTTCTCGACTAGCGACAAGATGTCGCCCATTCCGAGGATGCGCTGCGCCATGCGGTCGGGGTAAAAGGGCTCCAGCGCGGTCAGCTTCTCACCAACACCCACAAACTTGATTGGCTTGCCCGACACCTGCGCCAAGCCACCAATGAGTGTGTGCAACTTTCCTTTGACGTGACATGATAGACAATGCCCACCTCATTGATACTGAGTGCGGCACCACCGCGAGCATCGCCATCCAGCTTCGTGAGGATGGCGCCGGTGAGCTCCACCTCAGAGTTGAACGCCGCCACCAGTGCTGCACAAATCCCAAAGTCAGTCAAACTACTGCGCTCAGTGCTCCCGTATGTGATGGCTCGTGTCGTAGAATGGCGCACTGACCTGCAGCTTCTTGCCCCGTCATCGCGTCCACGACCAGCAGAGTCTCTGTCGGCTTCACCGCCTTCCGGATGTTGGTCAGCTCCGCCATCATTTGCTTGTTCACCTACACATGTTCAGGTTACGCGTCCGCACGTACACACACGCATACACGTGGACAGGCTCTTGCTAGAGAGACACTTGCTTGCTGCAACGACAACATGCACATGCATCTCATCTCATGCCTGCAATCTTCCCGCCGTATCGATGATGACGACGTCCGCTCCCGCCTTGGTCCCCTCCTCGACTCCCCTCTTCGCGATGGTGACCGGGTCCACATCCGCTCCAAATTCGAACACGGGCACGCCGACCTGTTTCCCGAGCGTGACGAGCTGGTCGATGGCGGCGGGCCGGTACACGTCCGCGGCCACCATAGCCACGGACTTGCCCTGTTTCTGTTGGAGGTATAATGCGAGCTTGCCGCAGGCGGTGGTCTTGCCGACGCCCTGAAGACCCGCCATGAGAATGACGGTGGGACCCTTTTTACTGAACTCGAGGCCGCGCTGCTCACCGCCCATGAGAGACGCGAGCTCGTCGTACACAACCTGAGGGGTGCAAAGAGGGTGAGTGGGGATGATCTACCGAGCTCAGCGTCAACGTGCGTGTGTGGCACCGCTCTCACACCTTGACGAGCTGTTGGTCTGGCTTGACGCCCTTGAGAACGGACACGCCCACGGCCTTGTCCTCGACGCGCTTGATGAAGCGACGGACAACCGGCAAGCTGACCTGTACCCATGTTTGCGAATGAGTGCACGCATGGTTGTGCGAGTGTGCGCGCGCATGCATGTGCATGTATGCCCGCGCGCGTCCGTGCATGCGTGTGCACGTGCGTGTACACATAGGTGCGCGTATACGTGCGAGTGCATACGCGTGCTTGCGTGTGTGCGTGTGCATAACGGTGTGAGTGTGCGCATGCGCGCATGTGTATCCCCGACCCTAAACAAACTCTCACGGATGCATAGACAGCGCACTGCATTTTGTGTGGTTCTTTGTTATTGTTTTTTATAGACACCGAACTCACATCGGCTTCAAGCAGGGCGCGCCTGATCTCCTTCATGGGCTCCTTGATGTTGTCTTGGTCGAGCTTGTCTGCCCCGCTCAGCTTCTTCCACGCCTCTCCCAACCTGTCGCTCAATGCGTCGAACATATCTGCGCGGACCTGCCAGTGCCCAATGGTGGCATTGCCAAGTGGTCAATTGTGACAATACTGCAAACAAAGCCCAAAGCAATAACACTGCATGCGCATGCGTTGGTACCTGCAAGCCATGCAGGCGGGGACTCTGGCGCTGGCGTCGGCATTGTCCAAACACTGCGCTCCTCAACCCATTCCGCTGCACAGTCGAGTGTGTTTGTGTGAGTTTATGTGTGTGTGTGTGTGGCTAGGCACACATGAGCGTATGTGCGCGACCACGAGCGTGTGTGTGCGTGTCTGTGGCTGCATGTGATGACTTTGACAACAATGGCAAGATGCAATGTGGTATGAATGTGTCCACCAACACATGTGGCATCCCAAAAGCAGTCAATTCGGCAATCGAGAGAAACAGAACAACGTAATGTGATCAAGCGCTAATGCGGCGCTCACTCGGCCAAGGGCGTCACTGCTGCTGAGCGACCCCAGCCGCACGGCGGCGGCGGCATGGCTCCTTCCAGCAGCGGGTTTCAACGTCGTGAGCCATGCCGAAGCAGCAGCAGCAGCAGCAGCAGGCCGCCTTGTTAGTAAGCACACTCCTCCCGCCCCGACCCCTATCCCCATCCCCACCCCCGCCATGACCCCCATCCCCGCCACCGCCGCCTGGACGCCACTCTCCGCCTAAACCCAAGCCCAAGCCCAAGCCCAACCTGAACCTAAACCTAAACCTAAACCTAAACCTAAACCTTAGCCCCTGACCGGTGAGCCAAGAAAAAGCCGGTCGTCAGCCAGTTGAACCGGTGGCTGGACCGGTCCCTCGATAACAGACTGACGTGGGCGCGGCCAGCTGGCACAAAAACATAACCACGTAAGCAATACCATCAGACTGCAGTGATGCAAACACTCCCAACACAGGAGTGTCACACAATTGCACGGAGCTCTTCCCGCCACTCGCGTGCGTGGCTGTTGCTGCCAGCAGCATGGCGGCGAGCGGCGTCCTCACCGCCGCCGCCGCCAACACCACCAGGACTGGCGTCACCAAACTGTCCTCGTCCTCCTCGTCTTTGTTCAAACGGGGTGGTGGGAGGAGGACGGCGGCGCTGAGGGTAGTCGCCAGCTCCATCACCGGGGGCGGGTGAGCAGGCTGCATCACCCCACAACAACAATCGCATACGACACGGCTGAATTCCATGTGTCGCAATTGCCCGTGATTGTGTGAGCCTTCCAGGTGCCCAATTGTACCCAATTGGGCACC
>RHPI01001037.1:1837461-1871641 GCA_009103225.1 Chlorokybus atmophyticus | reverse complement strand
GGCTTTTTTTTTTTTTTTTTTTTTCATTTACATTAGTGACAACAATATTCAAACGTCTACGCAACCTGCTGCTCTAAGCCGGCAAGACCGCCGACTTTGCGCAATGATGAGTATTCAACTTGTGCACAACCTGTGTACAAAAAGTGCGATGCCATGTGTGCATAGCTCACAGGTCAACTCTGCTTGCAAGCAGATAAAGGCCAGCACATCGTTTGATAGCATGCAACTTGATTAGTGCCACTGCAAGCCCGCTACTGCCTGGCGTGCGGCTTGCACAGGTTAAAATGAAGGGGCCCCCAGTATGCAAGCAGACAGCACTGCACAGACAGGGCAGCTTGCATCCAGAAGTCAGTTCCAACCCTGGAACCCAACACCCAGCAGCTGTGAACTATTACATGCAAGCACCTTGATGTGGACTCCCTTCCAGGAAGTACTTCAGGCGCACCGCACACTTCCGCCTTTTTCGGCGTTGGCGCGCGTCGATGCGCGGAAGCTGCAGCAACACATCTCCGCCACCGTCGACGCCGCGTTGGTCGACCGATTCAATGCCACCGCGACTACCGCCAACAGGGCGCGGCGCCAATCAGCTTCGGGTGTCGGTGCTGGCGCATGGCTGTCGGCCTTGCCACTTTTCCCGGCACTACGCATTTCCGCCGACACCTTCCGGACCGCGCTCAGGACGCTGCTGGGACTACCGCACCCACTGTTGGTCAACGTCGAGCACTGCTTGTGCGGGGGGCCGCTCACGGCCGAGGGCGCGCACCTACTCCGCTGCCCCTTGGGGAGGTGCCGCACGGCAACGCATGACGCGTTGCGCGACGAGGTATATGATGTGATGCGTGACGCAGGGTTTTCGGTCAGTAGGGAGCAGAGCGGTTTTATGCCGATACTGCCGGGTGAGACGAGGGGGAGGCGGGACTTGGTGGCCTCCGAACCCGGTCGAGTTACGCACATGCTCTTGGATGTCACAATCACCGCATGCGGCGAGCAACCGGGAGGCGCAGCGAAGGCGGCGGAGCAGGCGAAGCGGCGGAAATACCCCGCCACCGACACATTCCATCCCCTCGCCGCCGAGACGCACGGCACCCTGGGCCAGAGTTTTCACGACGTCATCGACATATGCGCTAGGAGGGCACTGGCTGCACGTGACCTGCCATTGCGCAGGCTATCGGGCTACTTGGCTCTGTACCGGCAGCGCGTGTCTTGCGCGCTGCAGCGTGCCCAGGGCATCACCATCCTGGAGCGGGGGGCAGCAGTCGTAGCGGCAGTACCAGGCTGGGGTCCGGTCCAGACGGCGGCGCCAACTGCGGAAGTGGACGCTGTGCTGGCGGCTGCGGCAGTGTAGTTGTGTAGGCGTGCTTGCATGCCGCTGGCATGCGTGTGAGTATGCTTGTGCAGTGTTAGGCAGGGATGACAGTACGTGGCTTGGTGTGACGATGTTGCTGTTAGTGGATTACCACTTCAGGGTCCTCCAGCACAGCCCTGGGCCTGAACCTCATCTGCACCAACTCTAAGCCAGTGGATTGCGTGTACTTATCATCTACACATATGTATGCAGCGCATGTAGACGCGCAGCAGGCGTGAACACATATGGCCAGCAAGCCACAGACAAACTGAATGCGCGCACCACCAATCCGTCTTATCACATAACAGCTTTGAGCATGTCGGGACTGGAGATTGCAACAGACATACTGACTTTCATAGCACTAGACTGTCACTACTGTGAATGGACTCACGAAACCAATAGCTATCAATAGCAACTACACGTGCAATGCGGGGTCAACGATGGACTCGCGCTATGCAGCAAAAGGTTTGGCCCTACACAGCGGAGGAGGGCACGCTTTGGTAAGTCACAGGCGCGGCTGTGCTGCGCTTCTTGGCTTCTGAATAGGCTACAACACCGGCAAGAGTGATGCCGTACCCGAGCATGCCTTTGATGGTGACAGGATTGCGGAAGATAAGAATGGACACCACCACAGCCACGGCGCCCTTTGCGTTGCCTAGCACCTGGCAATAGCAAGACCCGGAGAGGGGTGAGCACCTTCAGGTGTATGTGACAACTCTTTCTGATGAACATAACAGGAGACCGCAATCAACATTGCGGTACCTGCAAGGTGAGGGCTGATGTGTGCTTTGTGACCAGGAAGTTTGTGAGGTTGGCGAAGTACGCCATGGTGGCGTTAGCTATGAGCAGCGCCCAGATACCCATCCCCTGCGCATGCGCGAGATCAACAAATCAGACAGGACTGTGCGGCAACAGCGGATACTGGACCCTAAAGACACGCCCATGCGGGCACTCACTTGCGAGGTGCGCTCTGCCAGCGCTGAAAAGACGCCCGGCTCCATGTACATAGTTGTGGGCAGCAGCAAGCCCACCGCAATCATGGACATGTACATCAGGAGGTTCATTGACTGCAGCTTCTCTCTGCACGCAACTTGAGACTTAGCACACCACTAAAGGCAATGAGGCATTATTATGGCTGTATGTGTTCGCATTAATAAAGCGCTGCATAGCCCAAAGTGATCACAAGGGCTGGGTGTGCCAAGCATGAGGCAACAAGCGTAACGTGTAACAATATGTACACTCACGCGTCGTTGGAGAGAAGGATGCCCTGCAGCACCGACTTGAGCGCACGCGCAGCAGTGGCGCTGATGCATGCAATGAAGCCAAACATGTGGAAGGAAGGCTCTCCCTGTTGGTAGTGAGACATCGCCACATCAGCACTTCACAACCCATCACCGCCTCCCAGCCCACAAGCTCACCAATGAACCCGTGTCATGTTCATGCAACCAGTTGGACCCCAGTTCTTGCACATACCCCGCTGGCAATGACACAGCCCAGCACAACAGGGATAAGGCTGCTGTATGTCCAAAATGTCTCCCACTTCATCGTCAGTATAACACCAAAAATCGCTGTGAAGAATGGAGTCGTGGCACCGATGGCCTGGAAAACAAGAGAGACGCGCATACACAGGTGATTAGCTACGGTGGAGACGTGAACACTCGTTGATGCAGCACATTGCACAAAATTCTCAAGAACTGACCTGGTTAAAAGAGACGGGAATATATCGCAAAGAAACGTTGCCACCAACCACAGACAAGCAGAAAACTGCACTTAATGCTGCAATCTTCAAGAACTGCTGTTGGGACTTGATGCTCTCCCTGGGCACGAACTTGATTACCTGCGAGTGGAAATGCATGCCTAGATCAGCTATACACCACAATCGCATGTACATGTGTCTCAATCAATGTCAACAATGGGCAGCTGTGTAACAAGGACAATAAGAGCATCCAGCATTGTGCGCGCTTACCTGCGTGTTCACATAGCTCAGAATGCTGCATGCCACCATGTGGGCCATCGTCAGGAACACTGGGTACCTGAAGTCATACCCGCTGCACACACAATCGTCATTGTCATTGAATGCTGCTGACTGCTGACTGCATGTACTCCCTGTAACACTCATTCCACAAATGCCACTACGGCATTGCATTCACAGTTACTCAAAGATTACCAACAGCAACCCAATCGATTACTCGTTGCCGTCGCTGAACCAGTCAAGCAAATCCCAATGTGCGTCAGCTGATATGGTACTGCGCATTGATGATGGTGGACTGACCTGAGGAGGTATTTGTTGAGGAGGAGCACTCCAATGTTGGAGAGGTACCAAGAAATAACGATGAAGATGGTGAAGAAGGACATGGCGGCGGCTTGGCTAATGTTGACGCCGACGAGGGCGAGGGGCTGCTGGATCAGGCGTGCGGTGCCTGCGGCGTCCTTGCCTCCCTGCAGCGATCCTGCACCGCCGGCGGCACCTCCTCCCTCACCGTTCTGCCAAACCCCCCCGGCCGAGCGGCGTGGAACGGCGGCGGCGGCAGAGTGCATGCCGCTTTCCACCCCTCCCCTCGCCCTGCCCTGCCCCCTCCCCGCCCTCCCCTCGCCCTCGCCCCCTTCGCCCCCTCCCCTCCTTACCGCCCCCTCTCCCCCTTGTCCTTGCCCCTGCTAGAGCTCGCCCCCCTTGACCCGAGGGCCGCCGCCGCCGCCAGGGTGGTTGTTGTTGTCCTGGCTGTTGTGCCTGTCCCGCGCTGGTGCGTGCTGCTGCCCTGGCAAACCACAGCTTGCCTGCCCCCGTACAGAGCAGCGGAGCAAAAGGCGTGACCTCCACCTTGCCGGTTGCACTTGACATAACTTCCCTCCCTCCCTCGCTCCTCCTTCCCTTCCTTCCTTCCGTTTCCCATTTTGCAGTCCCTACTTCCGGAATCCGGAATCCGGATGAAGCGCCTCAACGTCGGGTTCTGGAATCCGTTCTGGAAACGGGGGGGGCTTGGAGGGTGCATGTACCTGCTTTGCGGGCAGCTCATGTGGTATTAGTATGAGAGTGCCTCTCAATGCCAATGCACATAACAGATTGTACTAATTGTGCAAGCATGCTCAAGCACTTCATACTGAGTTAGTTCGACGTTATGCACGTCCAACATCACAAGCCACAAGTAACATGCAACAAGCAAGGGGCTAGCCTAAACCCCTTGCTAGCAACACACATGCACGCTCCACAACTTACAACCCATGACCAACCTGCGAATGCACGCAACAGTCAGTCAAAAAGTGGGCATTGAGACTATGGCACATGTCAAGAATGGTGATGCAAGTTAGCAGCCCTTTCAGCCCAAAGCTTTTCCGCATGCGTTTGCATTTTCCATTTCAAAAATCTTCTGTACTGCTCCGTCGTCAAAGGCATCCTTGTCTCATATTTAGGCGTCGTCATCGACGGCTAATGGGGTGTACAGCATTGCACGTTCGAATGCATGCGGAGAGGGGGGAGGGGGGGGTACACAACTATGATTACAGCTATTCAATGTGATTAAAGTCAAGCATATATACATAGCGATCAGCGGCACACTATGCATGGGTATGCTTTTGCGCGTTATATGATATATGCATGCACTATCACCATTGACCTGTATAATAAATTGTACCAACATTGGTAAACTTGGCATCGCGCCAGACGATGCGCAATGGTTGCTTACATGAACAACCAATACACATCATATAGTTTTATATGGTAACAACAGCTCTTTGCCCCTTGAGCGCTGGCAAGTGGGTTGGTGCCTATATATTGCCTAGCTTTGATGCCGATAATACGCACATGTGTTGTTGCTGTTGCGCACACGGTTGCAATTCTTCTGCTTGCTTTTCACTGATCCTCAACTTATGCTGAAGTCTGAGCGATTCAGTGAGTCGGCCTTGGGGTTAAGGACATGTGGTCGAACTCTATAAGACCGATGGCAAGTTGACACGAAGGCGGATGCAGCCGAGCAGGTGGCGCATGCACGTCGAGTGCATATGAATCGTGCCAAAGCTAGTGCAATGTACGGATAGATTCATATGGATACATTTCAATGGCTATGTAATGTTTTCAACTTGACATAGCACAAAACATTTACACATGCATATGTTTAACATGTGATCGGAGCAAGGAGGCCGACACATCACTAGTAAGCAATAGATGAGCAACACGTGCTTGATACAAATGTCTACCCCACACACATTCATCATATCTTGTACGGCTGATGTTTTCACCGCAATAAGGTTGCACACGTGCATCAACATGCTAAGCTTAACTTGCAATTGTATAGGAGGCAAACCGTATTGCAACACTAACTACCTATAACCCAAACAACATTGCTGGTTCACTTAATTAATGACGCCCGTCTTCAGCATGATTGAAAGGGGCACCTACCCAAGTTGTTTTGAGGGCACAACTTGTCGATGGCTGTATTCACTGCGCGCGCAAAGACAATTGTTAAAGTTCAAGAACATACACGCGCGTGCAAGTAAGCACAACAACCACTTATGTGCTATGGTATTGCCCGCGTTACGTAAGCCATTGAGGAACTCAAGCTTCACCGAACGGGGGACACTGAGCAATGATTAGTGGCTCAACCTAGATAAGTGACACATGCTTCACAAGCCACGACACTGTACCACATCAAGAAAACACATGCAAGCAAAGAAATCGCACGTTGGAAAATCCCACCTGCGAATATTACACCGTCTCGGCATTGAGGAGAGTTGCGGCAGCCTCTACTGTGAAGGAGTCAACCTGAGTTGTTCCCATGTGAATGAAGATGTGACTATCACATGAATGCAGCAAGCAGACAATCTCTACTTCACACTTGGTTGTCTCACACGCACACGCACAAAGGCAGAGATGCGCACGTGCACATGTGCACGCACATCACATACGCGTGCATACATACATGGCACGCATTGGCATGACAACATACCGGAGTGGACGAGCTGTGCAGGGCATCGGCCCTGGTACGGTCGCCAAAGACACTCTCAATGAGCTGCACGTATACAACCTACTTATGCATACGTCCCACATACGCCGTGCTGGCCAGCAGCTTGGGCCCCCCACAGCGAAACAACAAGCATCTAGCAATTCATACCTGTGCATCGCTGCTTGCACTGCTGGCAAATGCATTATAGAGCTTGGTGTCCGTCTGAAGATTGTTGGGATAGTGGCATGCCACACTGTTCGACCAATAACGCAAAGCAGCTACGCTTGCCACGCACTCTTCCCTCCGGGTACGCCGCCCTGTCAATCACACAGTTGAGAGGTGTGGTGTTTGTGTCGTGTGCTTATGCACGGCTGTGTACACACACATGTCTACTACTGCACTCTGCATGCACATACTGACGTTGCGCATGATGCTGCAATTGAAGTCACAGTCACATCAAGGTCTTTGGACGCCTCGACACCGTCCAATGAGACCGTAACCGCAATGCGCTTGACCTCCGCCCGTGCTGTACTGGCAGTAGCCTGGCGTGTTGACCTGTCACCAGCACAACAATGTTGTTTGCGTGCACGAGACAGTGCGAATTGCATGTATACACAACAACATGCGATTGCACACTCACCACGTGCTCCGGACCGCAATCGATGGCGAGGGTAAAAGGCAGACAGTAAGCTTGATACGTGGTAACGATCTGTAGCCCTCTCCAATATTGGCTTCTGCGTTGCCGCTTGCTGGCACAGCGCGCACAGAGAAGATCGGCGGTGTTAAGCTGCCGACGACGGTGACGTTGGTGTTGTGAATGAGAGGGACCGAGCTGGGGCAGAAGGCGCCGTTGTTCCTGCTGCTGGCTCGCACGCTGATCGGATGCAATCCCGGACGGAGCTCCCGAGTGAATGCGCTGAGGAAAGGTTGCTGCCCTGTTGCATCATCATATTCACCGTCGTTGTCAGAGTCCCACGCCAGGTCCCGGGTTATGCCGCACTCGTCGACGCCACCCGCAGCTGCCAGATTGATGCTCCCGCATAAGCCAAGAGTGTATGGCCCCTTGAAGCTGCAAACACGAGGGGTGAGTGTTGGACAACAACAACAACAACAACAAGGACATGTATGTGGGAGAGCGCTTACTAGTAGGCAGCGATTGTGATGGTGCGGATGGTGGAAGCGCGAGACCGTGACTCCATTTTGAGTGAAGGTTGCGGTGATGACTTTCTCTCCGGGACCACTGTACCGGCAATGCAATTGCAAAGTCCCATCGGTGGATAGCCTATTGCTCTGTGCATACACACGCACGCACAGTCAGCAAAGGCGTATGAATGCGGCGTGTGGCTCGCAGCAACGGCACGTTTACAACTCAGCAAATTGTCTGTGCCGCAGCCGATAGTGGTTGTGTAAGGCAGGCAATAGGAAGTGCTTGCCTTACACAACTGATGTTGACACGGCAACACGGATATCGTCGCCAGCACTGCCGACAGGGTTTGTGCTCGCCAGGTATGTTTGTATGCTAGTGATGGTTGGCTTGACACCCGCGGTGACAGTCACATCGACGGTGTCCAATCTTGTTAGAGAGTTGGCGCAAGTGGGGCTGCTGCTCACTTGCACATGGTTCGGGTACACTCCGGGCGCGAGATGCCAGCTATCAGTGTTGAGGATAGGCCTGCTCCGTGTTGCGTCATCGTATGCACCGTCGTTGTTGAAGTCCAACGCGAGTACACGCTGGTTCTCGCATGCATCTAGGGTGGTGGGATGTATCAGCTGAACAGAGCTGCACGCGCGGACATTGTACGGGCCTCCCAAGCTGCACGCACACGCGGTTGAGTGCACTGCGTACACAAGTCTGCCATGATGGGTGAAACAACAACAACACGCACTTGAATGGTTGGATCGCAATGCCGCGTGACAGCGATGCCCGCGCCAAACTGCGTGACTGTGACAATCTTATACTTTGGCGGGTTGCCAGGCAGCCAGGAAGTAGGGGTATAGACAGTGACCGTAGTCGTTACGATTTACAGTGGTACCCTGCGACAAAACCCGTGTTGGAACACAAAAGCACCAATCAACAACCTTACCCAAAACCAACATGCCATCTATCTGATGCGACCTTCCTGGCTGCATATGCAAAAGCTCAGCGCACGTGCTCACGCGCTCCTGGCATGCACACACCAACACATGTGCACTACTACTCACCCCATTTTCTGGACCGCAGTCTATCCTAGTCCTCGGCGGTGCATGGATGTCTGGCAGCACACACATGGCAAGGGTACTCTTAACACATCCACACGGATGCGCTCCCCGACGCTCGCAACCCGCCCGTCACCACTCTGGATTTGCATCTACGCTTATTATGACCAGGGGTGGTGTTGTGACAGTGATGGTGGTGCTCAACACTTCTTCTGGAGGAGAGTCTGGGCAGGAGCTGCTGCTGCTGGCCTTAACTCTAATTGGGTAGACTGCGGGAGTTAAGCCCTAATCAAATAGGGGTGCAAGGTGATGTTGTACCCGTAAGCGATCAAACTCGCCGTCGTTGTCCCAGTCCTAAGACAGAGACCGCTCCTGGCCGCATGCATCCGGGTTTACGAGGGCAAACAGATGGATGGGGTTGGAGCATATGTTCATCTGGTGGCCCTCCTATGCTGAAGCAACTTGATTTCAGCTCACTGCGTGCGCTGTGCATGTGTGTGTGCGTGCTGAAGAGGCAATGCTTTGTTGTGTAATGACCCACTCACGTGAAGCTCACAACCGTGATGCTGATGCTTTTGGTCACCACCACGCCGAACTGCTCCAGCGTCACCGTAATGGATTGTACTCAAGTGCTTGCGTACTGACAGACTTCTGTACTCCCAACTTCGCCCTGTGTGTGTGTGTGTCATTGCAAGAGTCCAGCACAATCACACACGCGCACGCACATGCACAAACGGCGTCGATGCTGACGACACTTGACCAGCAAGCAAAGCTGTACCACAACACACACCCCTCAGGAGGAGAGGCTGGACAAGTGGGGCTGCTGGCTCTGACACTGATCGTGTACACGCCGGGGGGCTTGAGCAGGACTTTAACGTCAACATAAGGTTGGGCCCCGGGGCCCGGTGGCGTCGTCAAAGGCACCATCGCCGTCAAACTCCCCACTGGAAGACTCGCTGCTTGCCGCATGCGTCCACGCCCGCGGCCGCTTTCGCTTGTACGGAACCGCATGCTTCCATTGTATACGACGCACCGATGCTGTTATTGTCGTTGCCAATCACTCAGTGACTATGGTGGTGGTGGTCGTGCGGTCATGCAAGCATGCGTATGCGCGTGCAAGTGTGTATGCCAGTCGCAACCAGCAACTCGCGATACGGTGTTGACTGTGATGACGACTTCCGCGGTTGACTTATAATACCATCTTGCTCCACAGTAGCTGTGATATGCTTCTCTCCGGGGCTGATACACCGAACGCCAGCTCCTTTCAGCGCCTGCAATAAGGAGAGACAGCATGTGCAAGCGCTTGCTATTGCAACACACACGCATGCACACATGTACACGATCAGTTACTCACCACATTATCCGGACCGTAGTTGTAAGTCAACACGTGCGGCACGTAGTAGTTGCAACATGCGCGCTGGCCTTGAAAAGCTCTCCAACAAAGGCTTCATTATTCCCCGTTCACGTGGACACAGTCAGTCGCCGGATGGCAGGAGTTACAGGCAGACCGTACACGACCGTGACGGTGGTGTCGAGCACTATTGGGTTGGGTGAGCTTGGGCAAGGTGAGGGACTGCTAGCTTGAGCGCTGATTGTGTACACGCCCGGGCGTAGTTTGCGTTTGTGACTTGACACCGAATACGGGCCTCAGCCCGACGGCATCGTTGAAGTCGCCGTCGTTGTTTAAGTCCCAGGTGAGAGTGCGTTGCTGGTTACAAGCGTCGAACCCGCGTAAGGCTCGCTGCTCGACGCCGCCGCATGCATCTGCACTGTACGGCCGTGCGCTGCGCTCGGCACAAGCAACAGCGAACACACGTCAAGAAGTTGAGAAGCACAGCAGAGGGACTGCCACAACATGCATGCCACGCAAGGACACCAGAGCTCAGTGCTTGTGTCCTTGCGTGTGCTGCTAACGCCTGATGGCAGGCACGCTGCGTGTTGTCACTCACTAGGCAATGGCGCTGAGGGTATGGTTGCGCTCAGCCCAAAGCACCACTTGCCAGGCTGCAGAGCAAGGAAACAAATTAGTGCCTGCCTCTCTCCTTAGCACACATGTTTATGCATGAGTGCATGCATAAACATGTGTCTGCATGCACGTGTGCGCATGCAAACACAAATGCAAGCACACATGCCTAAGTATGCAGTGCCCGCCTTGTTCGCTTCTTAAACGCACAGCATCAGCATGGATGGCAGTTGTACTTACCTGCTCAATATTGGAACCATCTCTGGTGGAATCGCCGACCGCACCGGTACGCGCGCCGGGCAGGCTATATCCGCGGATACCATCCCCGATATCAAATCCCGCTTGAGCTGTGCAACAACAGCACATGGTTAGATTGTGCACACACCATGTGCAAGAGAATGAAGTGCGGAGCTGGAGGGGGAGCAGTAGCCATGTACCAACAGCACCCGGCACCGCGTTGGTAGTCTGAGGTGCATCATTATCCTCGTATAGTAAGAGAATGAAGGTTGTGTCGGTGTTAGATGCGATGACTATCTGGAATGTTTCGTTTTCAGGACGCGCCGTGCAGCATTAGTATTATTAATATACGATAACAATATATTCCTTGGCAGTCTGCGCACATGCAACATGGTCCCACTACATCAACATCTCAACCGCACACCTATCCTCACACGCACACGCACACAAACACACACGCAGAGGCACTCGTCCACACCTTGTTCCAGGTGACAATCACAGCTGATGTTGCGCTGAAGCTGACGGCGAGTTGTTCTGTAGGGAAGGCTTCCTGCACATTGGTGCTGATATCGGCCAGGACGGGCGCGTCGTTGATTGTTTGTACGTGGTTTTGCCAGTTTTGCCAGTTTGGGCACACGTTGTACAGGTTTGTCCAGAAGCCTGCCACTGCCATGCTTGTGTAGTTGTCGTTGCGGGGGAAGTTCAAGGGAGTGCCAGTGCTGTACGGCTGGCGGGAATGCAGGGCGCCATTGCTGTTGATGTAGACGCCGCGCACGTTTGGGTTGCCCAACACCGGCACCGCGGATGGAAAGCAGATCAGGCTGGAAGCACAGTTTTGGCACCTGCTCGCCACATGGATGAGAGTTACATGCTTAGCCAGCCTGGTGCGTGCCTAGCAACCAACATGTGCATGTTCACACATGCATGCATCATCGTCAGCTCGCTGGGCAAGGGACTTTGTCTCTAGTCTAATGCCAGTCAGCTATGTGACAAGAACCACGTTTTCAGCAAGCGTTTGATAACTCTTTGTCTACACGAGCAACATTGTTGGCATCAAACGCTTTTCTGGCTGTTTTCTTGATCATGCAAGGCAGTACATACTTTGTCATTGCTGTGTCGCCGTTGGCAGCGCCAACAGGGTAGAAGTCGTCCACGGTGAGGGCGGATGCGCAGGCAGGCAGCCAGGAGCGCCAGAGACAGCATCCATGCCGTCAACGCCATTGCTACTGGCGCCGGTGGTGCAGAAGCAGCTCGCCCCATCCTTTCCAACCTGCAAAGTAGTGGAGGCAGCCAAGTTAGACCAGCTGCTTGTGTGCGGCTGCGATGGTTTTGAGAAGCTTGTCGCTTGAGCCCAAGCACGCACACATGCACGCAGGGCGGGAGGGAAGGCAAGGCGGTGGCAACAGCGAGCAATTGCAGCAAGGCAGAGATAGCATTTCGAAAGCGACGCAAAGACCGCAAGGCAGTGAGTGCTCACTGAGCTGGACGGCGGACGGCTGCACCCCGCTAGTCAGACTCGCAAGCTCAGACGCAACTACTGCGTCTCTCTCAATTCTCACGTTCGCTGTTAGTACCTTTCCGCTCTCTCTCTCGCTCTGCCGCGTAGCAGGCCGCCTGCTGCAGGCGGTATTGAGAAAGGTACTGTCAGCAGCGCGCGCATCAGCGCCTTTTCCAAGTAGGGAATGAGCCCTTCTGTGCATGCATCCGTAAACAAAAGTACAAACCGTAGGTAGCGTAGTATTCGGCTGATGACTTGCCCGGCGTCGAAACAAAGTCAGTTGGATACGACGACTGTTTTGTTCATAAAGAAAAACAAACAATCTATGCACTAGTGTAGTGTTATATATATATACACATATACATGTAAATTTATAGATATATCCATGTTTATGTATACATCAACACATATATATACATATATGTATATATACATATATGTATAAATACATATATGTATATTTATACATATATATGTGGATATATCTATAAATATACATATATATGTGTGTATATATAAGCAAAAGTACAAACTGTAGGTAGCATAGTATTCGGCTGACGACTTGATCGGCGTCCAAACAAAGTCAGTTGGATATGACGACTCTTTTATTTACAAAACAATGCAAACAATCCATGCACTAGTGTAGTGTTATATATATATATATGTGTGTGTGTGTGTATATATATATTACGCAGTAATACTGCTTCCCTCAAATGTTGATAGCTCTTGGCTGCACTCAACAACACAATTACATGGGTTTGATGGTTGATTTCATTGCATAGCTCATAGCCATGTCATTTGATTCTGCATACGATTATATGAGGTCGCGAGGTTATAAGCAAAACTTGATGTAAGTTGTTTTACGTTTACAATAAACAATCCGTCACATCACATTACGTGTATAAACTACACTCATTATGTCCTGGCATACGCCATCCCCCGTAACATTTTAAGCGGTTGGTGGCATATGCCTTGAAACTGTGCGAGATTTGTGCAGTTGGGGTTCATGCGTGACATGGCAATGTATGTGCTATATGCCACACGTAGACAGTGTATATGTGTGCATATGCATACAGATGTGTTATGGGCAACCCAGCTGACGGGGCGATACATATGACCATTCATATGGACGCGATTGATGCACTGCCACATGTATCACTCGAACGATGAGGTTAACGACGGTCATCTGAGCCTCCTAAGGGTAATACAAAGTTTAACCTTATCATGGTGGGCAATGGCCCTGAGCGTAGTTGCGCTCCTTGAAATTGTGCAAAAGCTTTTAAATGAGGTGGCTTCAAAACCGGTAGCCCCGACCTTAACAAGGGGCTAAATATGTACTTCACATTTGCAAATGTGATGAAGATGGCACAAGATAACTACTTGTGGCCATTTCTTTAAGTGCTATGATAGATGGATTCTAGCTGATTCTTGCTTTTTAATACATTTTGCGACGTTCTAACGGAAGTACTGCGGGCAAGCAAAAATGATACAGATAAGCCGTGACATGGGCGGCCCATCAATGTGTTCAATATTAGGCTGGATGGCACAGTTTACGTAATGCGCTAGGATAAAATCGACCGCCAACAATCACACGGAAACAATTGAGGCCAAGTTTCATAATTTTAGGACCTTTTTTGGCCAATTCATCGAGCACCACGTTTTCATGACTTATGGAGGATATCGGCGAGGGCCTAGAACGAGTCCGGAAGGTGCCAAAAAACGGAGGGCCAGTCGAGAAGGGCTCGATCAGATTTCTGGAAGGGCCTGGCGCCAAACAGTATAACATAATCATATGGGCACCAAATGCGGAGATCTTTGGTGCGTAGGAAAGGTTCAGAAGTGTACTACAAGATTCTGCAAGAATATCTTAGCTTCTAGTTCCGTCTAGCGCTAGAATCGTCTAGATAGTAGCATGTGCAGATCGGTAGGTATAAAAGAGACATTTCACTATGTGCAAATAACCTTCAGCTCCCTAGTTTCCTGTGTGCAAGCCTGGTGGTGGTTAGCAGGGGTTGCTAGCGTGTGTCCACTAGTGTGTGCTTGCTTGTGTGACGATCCAAGGCGCTACACAAGTCGGTGTGTAGCTTCGGGCGCATACGCGTGCGTATGCGAGTCGCGGGGCGCGCTCGTGTGCTTGGCAGAGGGGGCAAGGATCCGGTGTGAATACCATGTCTTGGTGAGAGGGTTGTAGATTGGATCAACTCACAGGTGACAAGGCACGAGCACTGTCACACACACCTTCGTGAGAAAGCATTATTTATAATGTGCATTTGCATCAAATAACGAATTCAGCTGACTAGCACATGAATGAGGCGTGAAAAACCGCTGAATGCTTATGGTTATTAAGCATGCGACCGCGCAATGTGCTATAGCGTTGCCGCACGAGCAACATCCCATACATTAAAATTCGAGTGCAAGTGTATATTGTGTCCATTTGTTGGCATGTATCACTGCTTGTGCAAGTTTATATTATAATCACTCACTGATCATGCCAAGCCCCGGCGAGTAAATAAGCACTGCAATCTTAGCCTGATTCAGAGTCTACAAGGGTGCTTCATTGCAAATCAATAAATCTTGACATGGATTTTCTCGTGCAGACGTACGGCTTGTAAATGGCCTCCAATCATTATCCGTTGAATACGAGTTCATCAACTTCATTTTTTTCAAATTTGTGTGTTGTTTTACAGTATTTTATGGTAGGGTTGAGCTAGAAGTATCAGCAATATCAGTTTAGACAAGATAATGAACAGCACAATTGTCAATAACTTAAGATGTTTATATGTATTACAATTGTGATTATGCATTATGCAAAAATAAGATCTGTCAAACGTTTCGATGCTAGCCGCCTTCATTCTATTTGCAGTTGTGGTGACGTACATCTTAAAGGATACGGTTTTCATAAGTATAACATTTATTATGTTCATGTCTTTTATGCCTGTCGAAGTATTGTTAGGGCCAGTTCAAAAGGACTAAGGTCAAATTTGCGGTCATTGTTAAGTGGATGCACGTATGTACAATGTGTCAACAGATCAAATGATAGCTTTGTGATAACTTATTTACAATTCTTTAAGCATTTTTTTATATTTTACAGGACAAACCATGGTACCGTTATTGTATCTGAGGTTGTTGTGAATATTGTGACATTGTAATCACACATACGAATACCAGGCAATTGCATAGTTCAAGGGCATTTGCTACATCAATAAGCAATATCATACCCCGAGAGTACGCATTTGAAAACGTAAGAGATGGTGATAGAATCTAGACCACGTAAAACGGATAATGAATGATCTCAATAAAGCCATCCATCGTTGTGTGTATGAGTTGGCAACTCTCAATACACAGACCAGAACAAACCTATGGTGCAGTGAAGGTTTCTTTTCAACGTGGTGATCCAAAAATAGCATCACGGTCCACCAAATCTGACCAATGCAATGGGCTTATGACATGGCTTGAATGTTCATTGCGGTTGCGGCATTTGCCCCATTCCCGATGAAGCCCACGTGGCGCCTGACGGGGCGTTTGCCGCCGCCCGGTGCGGCGGCGGCGGGATGGCAGCGGGCGTTGTCCTCGAGCGCTGCCGTCCAGCAGCAGTACGCCAACGTCCTTACGGAGATCGTCAGGCCAGAGGACAAGGAGGAGGCGGAGAAGCCAGGCTCCGCCGTTGGCCTGGTCAGGATCAACAGGCCCAAAGCGCTCAACGCGCTCAACACCACCACCATGCATGAGATCGTCGCCGCCCTCAAGTATGCATGTGTAGAATGCCGATGACTGTAAGTTGATCATTAGCATCATGCACAACCACACCACGTTGGTGTGGTCAGTCGGTCACACACAACTTGGGTGTAGACCCACCCTACCAAATGTAGGCAAGGCAGCGAGTTGACAGCAGCAGTACTTACAGACGCTCGACATGGTGTACTTAACACTTCATGGTTGTGCAAGTGTCTTGTGCCCTTGCACGTACCACGATATAGCATTGTTGTTGACGGTACGCACGACCTTTCCTTCTAATGATGTGCCGTGCATGTGTGCATGTGAGGCAGGCACTTTGACCATGACAAAGACGTGGGCGCGATGGTGTTGACGGGTAGCGAGCGTGCTTTCGCTGCGGGGGCGGACATCAAAGAGATGCAGGGCGAGACCTTCCCGAGCATGCATGCGTCGGACTTCTTCGCTGGTTGGGAGGGCGTGAAGGCGGTACGCAAGCCCGTCATCGCCGCGGTGGGCGGATACGCTCTAGGCGGGGGGTGCGAGCTCGCAATGATGTGCGACATTGCCGTTGCGGGCGATAACGCCGTCTTTGGCCAACCCGAGCTCGCACTCGGTGTCATCCCCGGCATGGGCGCAACGCACAGGCTCACACGCCTTGTCGGGAGGTATGGTTATGTCAAACATGTTGGTTTTGTGGCTTGTTTGCAGTGCTGATGCATGGAGTTGTTGAGGTGGGGTCTTGTTGCTGTTAGGGTCAATGCCATGGACATCATCCTCACGGGTGAGAGACTCTCCGCATCTGATGCGTTGAGGCTCGGCCTTGTCTCACGTGTCGTCCCCGCCGATAAGCTCCTCGCCACCGCGCTTGACATTGGCTTGAAGATTGCCTCCTTCTCAGGCCCGTCCGTGGCGATGGCCAAAGAGAGTATCAATGCAGCGGACCAGATGAACCTCCGCGAGGGCGTGCGCTTCGAACGTCGCTTGTTCCATGCGTGCTTTGCTCTTGAAGATCAGAAGGAGGGCATGGCTGCTTTTGTTGAGAAGCGGCCTCCCAAGTTCAAAAACCGATAGAAACTGCGCTGAGGCAAACAACACTACCACATTGTACATAGGCACACTGCTTGTGAGGAAAAAGAGAGATTGAGCGCAGAGAGGGAGCAATGGATTACTTACACAACCAATATTGTAACTTGCAACACGCACACACGCAATGTCTGCAACATGAATGCATGCTAGCTATGCACAGTGTGGGCAGGAGAGAGTGATAGAGGTCGGTCACATCAATGTACAATCACTCTTGCTGCTTCCGCCCTTTTTGGAGGACTTGCTGAAGAGTGAGGAGAATGGTGAGGAGGACGAGGACTCGGCACGCCGTTGCTGTGGTGCTTGCGCCGTGGGCTTTTGCTGCTGCTGCTGCTGCTGTTGCTGCTGCTGCTGTGCCCTCCCGGCTTGGACAGACTGTTGTTGTTGTTGGACTTCCTGTTGCTGCTGTTGTTGGCGCTGCTGTTGTTGCTGTGCCTGCTGCTGTTGCTGGCCGTGCGCAATCTCCTGCTGTTGCAACTGCCACACGGTTGCCAACATATTGAGCAGCACGAGCATGAGCAGCAGGAACTCTTGTGGGTGCATGTGGATGCATACAAGCGTGCATGCATGCATGTGATGGGTACCTGCAATGCAAGTTGATAATCGGCATCGAACACATCACCATCGTTGCCTGTGCCACCACATTGTTCTGCCTCCAGAATCTGTACAAAGATTATGTCTCATAAGCCATTGCACACTGCTTTCTTTGCTTGTGTGTTGCCGTAATCATGCAGCAGGTATACTTACAGAGGCAGTTGTGGCTGCGTCAAGCTCAACATCAGGACGATACGGTCCGAATGCGCTCGTACAAAACTGAGTGTCATTGTCAACCTGCACAGCAACGCACTCATCATGTAGTACGCAGACACCCACACGCACACGCATGCATACACGCCCTCGCGCTCACATCCATATTGTGGCAGACTGTCAAACAAGATGTACCTCGCTAAGACGCTCCCAGACCAGTTCTTGCTCATTCAAGTAACCCTGGTCGGTAACGAGCAGGTACAGGTTGTCTGCATTCTTGAATATTGTATTGAAGTGGTTGTTTCTGAAAAAGACGCACAACTCCCGCTCCTTCAGTCCCTCATAAAGCGACACAAGCCTGACATGTAATAACCACAAAGTCACGGTCAGCGCGATTGCACTTGATGACAGGCTGATGGAGTTCCAGCAAGCTCCAGCAAGCTTACCCATGATATGTCAGCTGGCTTGCTGTTAATGACAGGAAGTTTTCCACAACCAGAGCTGCAGATAGCGCAATATCAGTGGCATCGCACAAGCGCGTGCGTGCACATGTGCATGTGCGCGAGGGGCATGTGTGTGCGTTCATGTGCGCGCGCGCAAAACCACTAATGCACGCATGCCGGTGCGGGATTGCATGCGCGCGCATTGGTGTCAGTGGGCGTGTATTGATGCGGGCGTGTACCTTCATGCAGCTCAGTGACCATGGAGCTGCCCTCGCTGCGCAGGGAGGCTGAGCGAAGCAGATCCGTCATCTCCTGCAGCTGCATTCCCGAGAGCCTGCGCGTTGATGATGACGTGACCGGGGTCGGCTCCAACATCTCTGCACGCCACGAAGTCAACACCTGGCAAACAACCCACCGTGACATGACCACCAACCTGTGGGTGCTAGGTCGGTGCCAAACTCGGGCTCTGCCACATCCACCCCACTCGACTGTGTGTGTTCACTCGAAGTCAACTCAACCCTCTTTTCCTCTTGTAGCTGAGGTGCTGCAGGAGTGGCATCAGCATCAACATGTGCACTCTCTTCTCCTGCGTGTGCCCCTGACTCCGGTTGTTTGGTCTCCTCTGGCGCCTGAGTGGCATTATCACCACTTGGGCTCTCCAATGCTGCTGGCGTGGCTTCAGGCTGTGTTGTCTGTTGGGTTGCTGGTTGTGTGGCCTCATCATCCGTTGCTGTTGTGGCCGGCGACGCGTCCACTATCGACGGTGCTGGCAGCTTTGCCGCTGTCGACGCCTGCCAGCAACACAACAACCACTCACGACCCATGCCGAACACAACATGAAAAGACAAAGGCCGACAAGAACAACCAGTACTGACAAGTGGTCCGCAGCTTACCTGCAGTTTGGTGAGTTGGGCAGACACATCGCTGAATGCATCAGCTTCAGCCACGATCGGTTCAGCAGCGGCGGTCAAGACTTGCTCGCCCGCAGTTGTTGTGTCCGCGAACTGGGCCGGGATGTGCTTTATAGGCTCGACACCCGCACGTGCGGTGGTGTGGCCTGCCGATGGCTGCGCCTCCACCGCAGCGGCCGCAGCCACCAGCTTCTCCACCAGGTTGTTGTAAGAACTGTTGCCAATGATGCTGGCAGTCTCTTGATCCTGTGGCATAAGTGGTTGCTAACAATGAACAGCGTAGCAGCTTTATTGTTCTCAGCACACACACGCACACGCACACGCACACACTAACAAGTCGCAAACCCCACCTTGCCCCCAACATCACTAACATTGATCAGATGACCAACTGCTCAGCTCACCTGCGGGTCCACGAGCCAGCCGTGCACTAGGCTGATATTCAGCAGGTCGAAGATGGCAACTTCGGGCGTGAATTCAAAGTCATTTATTCTGTGCAACAATGCAAAACAACCTGTAAGATCGCAGCATGCAGCAACAGCCCACATGGGCAACACAATGTTTCAACACCACAACTATCATACCGTTGGAACCGCACGTTCACGTCAACGCCAGTTGTGAGCTTCGGCAAAAGTGAGATGGCGTCCGCAATGTTCTGCCGCTGGTTTGCCTCCAGCACATCATCCTGGATAACAACACCACCGCCACCATTCATTATAACAACAGCCACTCCACACCACCACAACAGTAGCTCACGCAAGCTTGCTTTTGGAACAAGTGAAGGCTCACTCGTTGTCAATGACATACTTGTGTATGAATGAGGCTACACGCCCACAGTGGGACACATACAGACCTTTTGGCTGGTGTTGGCATCGAAGACGCGCTCAACAACAAGCGACAAAAGGCTGGACTCGTAAATCTCCGTGCGGTCCAACGGGACGGATATTTGCCCCCGCAGCAGAAGCACGTTGCCTGCGTGCCCGAGAAACCACCCAACATGTGTTTCACTTTCTGTTCAAGCGCTGACATAAAGTCACCATTTATACTTCATTTCCAACAAGTTGTTTCAGGTTGCTTTCAAAAGCAGGCAATGCGCCGTTACTCAACATGCCCACATTGTGCATGCATGAGTACCAACATGCATGCTGTTCTTTGTGAGTTACGCACACAAACTCTCAACCACACCCACAGCCCTGGCGTTGAAACGCAATGGATTGCGCTAACAGTGCACACGACAACGTCGCACCAATTGGAACGAACACACTCAAAGAGTCATCAACACCAAAACTCTCAGACACAGACCAAAACCGCAAAAATAACAAGTGCGCTTTGCATGCACCGGACACAGACTTGTCAAGAGTGCAACAGCAACCGTGTGAATTGTGTGACCGCAGTGGCTTTGTCTGTTTTGTCTGTTTTTGACTCACTTATGGCGATGAGGGGGCATGGGCCGTTGTCGTTCTGCAACACGATTCTCACAGGCTGGCCCAGAAAATCCACGCGCTTCAACCGGTACACGCTTTCCGCCACCGCCGCCGCCTGCTGCTGTTCCTCAGGAGGATGTAATTGCGGAGGTTGTGGTTGCGCGCCTGCTTCTCCTCCTCCTGCTGGACCACCTTCTCCGGCTTCGCCTCCGCCTCCGCCTCCTTCGCCGCCCATGTCGACCAGAACTCTACAACCACCGCCGCCGCTGCCGCCTGCAGCTGGTTACTTACTCAAGCGACACGTGGCAACTGGCTGATAGCTTGAGCAGCAGTTGCAGCTTAGGGCGGAGGAGGCGGAGGCGGCGGTTGTGGTTGTGGTTGTCGTCCTTGTCATCCTTATTGCAGCTGTTATTGCTCCTGCTGCTGGTGTAAAAGCTATCCCTCCTTGTCGTCCGTCTCATGGCTGCGTCAGCCATGAGCGGCGGAGAGGGACGGGAAGTGCGGCTGTGGAATGACAAAAAGGTGATGACGACTATGGCGTCAACAAGCATGTTATTGTGTTGAAGGAATCGCATATTGCCGTGCAGCATGCAGCTCAGCTCAGCTCAGCTCAACAACTCTGTCAAGTGTTTGCTTCACACTCACTCGTGCGTTTTTTGGCTTACTCAGTCTGGTGGTATGACTCTCCATCATACTCTGCTGCTTGTTGGTGTCTGTGTACTTAATTTTACCTTCATTGTTTCACGCTCATCTCTTTTTTGTTTGTGTGCCTGTTGTGTCTGAAGTTGTTACTAAACTGCGAGGCTTCAGTTGTTCGTGCACTCAATGCTCTGGGTTAGAGGGCGCTTGCCAACAGTTTTGCGTGCACTTGCGAACAGGAGCGTGAGATGTACGAGAGCTTTGCGGACCTTTACGCCATCATCAAAACCACGGAGAAGCTGGAGAAGGCTTACGTGCGGGACGCCGTCACGCCAGGTTGAGGGTTGTGGGTTTGATTGTTGTTCCAACCTGCTATTACTCTGCCTTTGCGTGCACCGTTGATATTGTGTGTGCATGTAAGTGTGCATGTAAGTGTGCGTAACGCACATGCGAGTGTGCATGCACAGAGTGTTGTATGGGCTTGCAACAGGTTGTGACATGTTTGGCGTATGCAAGGCTTGCTTGAGCCTCTGCTGACGACTCATTCTGTCTCACTGTGTTATTCTCCTTATTTTCCACACAGCGGAGTACGAGCCGGCGTGCCTGAAGCTGATTGCTCAGTTCAAGACGCTGAAGAGCTCGCTGAAGGACACCGTCCCGGACGTCGAGCGTTTCGCCGCCACCTACAAGCTTGACTGCCCCGCCGCCCTCACACGCCTCCTCCACTCAGGCATGACATCAAACATAGATCTTGCTCGTTTCGGTTGCATGTGTGTGCGTGTGCGCATGCGCGTGTGCGCGTTTGTTTATGCGTATGTGCGCACAAGCAGCATTATTTGCGTGTGCCTGCCCGCGTGCTTGCGTGTGCGTGTGCGTGTGAGCAGTGTCAATGTCAAGTTGTTGATCGGACACGTTTGTGCTCATCGTTCACCGCCTAAGGCTTGGCTTACCTTGACTTACAGGCATACCGGCAACGGTGGAGTTCGGCAAACCCAAACGAGACGACTCTGGCTCCAGCCGCGTCGTGGCAGAGACAGTGCAGGTCAGCAACCGCATCACAAACACATGTGCGCACGCACACAGGGTACTCACTGCGGGTGTGCTTCGTTGTTTGTGTGCAGCACTTCATCACGGCGATGGACTCGGTGAAGCTGGGTCAGGTGGCTGTTGACCAGCTGTACCCTTACGTGTCGGACATCCTTCAGTCCATGCACAAGCTACCTCAGCTGCCGCCTGACTTCGAGGGCAAGGAGAAGTGCAAGGCTTGGCTCGTCCAGATGAACAAGATGCAAGCCTCAGATGAGCTCACGGACGCCCAAGCGCGCCAGCTCATGTTTGATCTCGAGTCTTCATACAATTCGTTCATGGCCAACCTACACCAACCATCGTAGCACATCGGCAGGTTGGTCAGTGCAGTTAGTGTACATATGTCGTGCAGGTAGGTATGGACTGCATGTGTGTGTGAGTGGTGTGTTGCTGCTGGTGATGTGCCCAAAGGCAGAATCCCTTTATCGCGCAATGAGTATACTGATGAGTAAGGTCATTGAATACACCTCAGTAGAGCATTGGCTTGTTGCTAGCATGTTGGATTGATTCGGAAGCTATTGTCAATGGTTGCAGCGACCAAGACAGTGATTCTAACTTTCTACCTTCGTGCAATTTTTGTCATCAACGCAGTATTTGTGCGCAAGCAGGGTGGCGAATAGGGATTGGGACAGAGTGAACGAGAGGATGGTGGCGGAGAGGGAGGAGGGAGAGGTGGGGGATGTAATCTTTGGGCTGCTGTGGATGCTAAGCTGGGAGCTGCAAGACTGATATTATGTGCCTTGTGTACAGGTATTGCAGTGGTGCTGCTGAACAGTTTAAGGGGCTGTGTATGCTACGGGTAGACACGTTAGTAGAGAGAGCATCCAGTCTGGTGGTTATAGTGTTGTGACTGTGGATGGATGCCGCTGGTGCATGTGGCTGTGCAGAGCTGTGACGGAATACGCATGTAGCTATGTTATGTATGACAGAGTACTTCATGCACAGGTATGACATGTACAGATACAACGTAAATATGTATATAGACTTGACTATACGTAAGCACACCAGCCTGGACTGTCACATCACACCACATCACCCTACCAGCAGATTCTCATGGTCCCAAGTTGTTCATTCCAAGCACTCTGCCAATAGCGAGCAATTCAGTTACTATACCAAAATACCTACCAATGCAACGCCAATATCCAAGGGGGGGGTATGTTCCAGGGGGTAACCTCAACACGGCATTTAATATTGCCGCATAAATGCTTACTCTGCTAAACAACCAACGGTGCAAAGCCTCAGCTCCCAACATCTTTCCAATCCTGCACCACCAGCATTCCAACTACTATACACGCGCACACTCTGCCACTTCACTTGGGTCCAGCTGGCACTGTCTCAGCACGGTAAGCCCCATAACTGTTGGCTTCAACATCAGAGATTCCCGCGGGTGCTACTCCCACTCTCTTTAGCCCGTAGGCGCTGCGGCCGGGCTCAAGCTCGGGCCGGAAGGTTGTTGAGCCTGGGTACTTGGCCTCCATATAGAACTCAAGAAGGATGGCGAGACCGAGGAGAAGGCCAAACCAGACAGTCAGAAGTATGTACTCCACCTGCACAAGTGGGTGGGTAAGTGTGGTGGGTGGGGGTGTGAGTGATCACGGGTGAGGTTTTTGATACAACTTACTTTGACGCTGACTGACTCAGTCGCTGCATAGGCGCCCAGACCAAGGAACAGCACCACAATGCCCATGACGAGCGCGGCGAAGCCCAGGAAGTGGTGCACCTTGTTGAACATCCACCTATACCTGCAGCAGACAGAGAAAACTTGTCACGTCCTGAAACCGCGGCACAGGGTACTATTGATGCCTGTCAATTGGACTCACTTGGAGTTTGCCTTTGGCCGCAAGAGCCCGCCCATCGGCTGGAACCAAGTCAAGATGAAGACAGCCAACGCAAGCCTTGCATGGGCAATGTCCCAAGCGTCCTGTGTGAGAGAGAGTGTGAGTGTATGTGCATAAGTGCGCACACACAGTGAGGACTACACAGTGAAAAGCTGGATGCGAGTCCAGAGCAAAGCAGAATGCTGAAGGCTCAGCGCACACACCTTCAGCTCCTTGCGTGTGACAGCAATGACAAAGGTGGCGAGGAGGAAGGCGAGGCCTGTGATCTGGAAGGCAGCGTGGGCAATGAACCACGTGGGGTCCTTGCGTCTGAGGTAGCGAGCAGCCATGGCGCCAAGCGGGAAGAACACACCAAAAGCGAGGAAACCAAGGCTGCCGTGAGCCTTCTTCCACGCCACGTTTTCCCCATCGCTTCCGCCGCCGCCATCACCGCCGCCGCCACCATCACCGCCACCGCCGCCGCCGCCGCCGCTGCCGGCATCGCCGCTGCCACCAGAGGCTAGCAATGTTCTGCGGACAGAAAGGTTGTCAGTCATTGTGTGCGCACATATGGGAGCAAATGGATCAGTGCATGTGGGTGTGACATCGCATGCACAGGATAGCAAGGCAATTGTTGCACAGCGTGAGGGTTCAAACTGCATGTATCACACTCTCATATGTTTGCTGCCAGCATGCAATGACCATGCAAATTACAGGTTCCCTGAGGACACACGCAAACACAGCATAGTGTACAGCACCTTTTAGTGGCGTAGGCAGCAGCAAGCGGCAGAAGTTCTCCAAGCAGGAAGGCCGCAAGCAGCAGACGCAGCACACAGCGCCTCATGACTATGTCCATTTGGCCAGCCATGATAAGGATGAGCTCGACCGCCACACACAAGCAGACCACACTCAGCGCCAACAACGACCACTTACGTTGCACAGACACACTCTACTAACACCACAGTGACACAACGGGACCACAATGCAACAATATACTCGACAACTGGCAAGTGTTTGATTGCGGTGTTTATTTGCATCCGGCAGATATCCGTGCTTCTACTGCCGACAAGGGGCGACTTGCGGTCCAGAGCGTCGATATCTGCGGAACTGCATCAATACGTGTCGGGTCGCCACTCTGACGTGTCGACTGATGCGCGTGGCGTGCTCGTGGCCAGCATTGCTCGACCGCCAAGCGATTGCCGGTCCGATCTGAACATATGACCGAAATCTACATGGCCGGATGTGGTGCCACTTTGTTTGCGAGGCCGGTTTGTAAGGGCCTACAACCAAGGCTTGCCGGTCGTTGGATGCCAACAGCCGTGCCACTGTCGGCTGGACAGCACTCGCTAAAACGGACATGCCCCCCTCGCCTGGGAGCCCGAAGGGTCTTGATGATGCCGCGCGTTCAGTCTGGACTGGACTTGTGGTGGCGAGCGTCGCCGTCAACGCAAGCAGATTTTCCCCGTTGCGAGGCCTTTCTCTGTCGGCGGTCTTCGGGCGTTTCCGCCGACCACTTAGACGGTTGTAGTCGACGGCTGTTGACGTTATGGCAGTTCCAAATCCGTAGCGAAGCGCGCGGTTTGTGAGATATCGCATCTGCGGTTAGCACAGGGCGTGTCGACAGTCCCATATCACATCATCACAGCGTGCTACACAGCGCCGCTGGTTGCGCGCGATGATCGTCAGCGCAACCTGACTGTTGACAACCGTCAATAGTCAGGCTGCGATGACGCCACCGTCGACGGATAGACATCGGACTGCCGGACGCAGTGGATAGCAGGCGGCAACCCCTCGGGCTCTGCCTGCCGCATGCCAACAGTTGCTTGGTGTCTTTGCTACAAATGGGATCATGTATTGCAGTAGAATATGACTACAGCTGTACCGACAGACAGCTCAGATAGAGGCTGAACGATAGGGCTGGGTTTGAACCTGGGTATTGGCACCTACGAACGAACAAAGAACAAGACCAAGCACAATAATGCTCTTAACTTGGCCTACTAACAATGTTCTACTCACATTCCAATGTTCCATCAATTGATTATTGCATCACGATATTCACAATCTTGCAAGAAAGAACATTAATCTGAACAATATTTGGGATAGTATTGAGACACTAGACGAGTATAACATTTCAAAAAGTGTTCTTCAAAGTATTTTATTAAATTTATATTGTGTTTAATATTTGCACATGAACGTGCGTGTTTTGTTTTGATTTTGCAATGTAGTACACAGAAGCAGTGCTATAACCTGTACTTTATTAGCTACCAACAACGATGCATATAATGATTTTGCTATATCTTTAACATTTATTACGTATGTGCTGTTATGTGCTTGTTCGGTCTTACTTGTGTCGCAAAGCCCAAACGAACAAAAAACGTCTTGAGCGGATTTTGTTTAATTTTATGGTTGTGTAGTAGGCAACAACAAATGAAGAATGTTTTACACAAGAATGAGTACGTGTTTACAAGTGACGAGGCGTTTTACAGGTGCGAAAAAACAATGAGTGCAACACATTGCAACACTTGCGTACGTGCCCACTCACAGCGAGATCAAACATGGATGTGCACGCGCAAGCACCCTCCTCCTCACCTCACCAAATGTCTGCTCGATGGGCAATATGTGCGGCCGCCACAGCTACCTTCTTCGCTTACCCAATCCTCGCCGCCACTCTCCATATCGATGCTGTTGTTGCTGCTGCTGCTGCTGCTGTTGTTGTTGGACTCTAGCTCTTGTTGCTGTGACAACGTTGTTGTTGATGATGCTGTTTTCGTTGCTGTTGTTGTAGTTGTTGTCCTCCTTGCCATCACCAACAACCCTCTCCGGCCTGCCGCCACCTCCGCCGCCGGCGCCGCTCTCTACGACGGGAGCGTTCACAACGACAACAACAGCAATAAGCAGGTAAAGACAGCGGCGGCAAGGTGCACGAAGAGGAGGAGGGGGAGGGGGAGGAGGAGAGGGCGGCAGCACTAAAGGCGGCGGACAGCGAATGCCAGGAGGAGGGGAGGAGTGTCTACGGTGCGAGTAGGTCATGTGTGCATATGTGTGTACATGTGTTGTTATATTTGAGCGAACTACATCAACCCTTATCATACAAGAGCGGATGTGATAATGGTGCCAGTTTTTAGTATTCATTATCCTAATCATGCACTTTTGCATAGGCATGAATCACCACACGCAAGTGCGACATGGAAGAGATTGTAGCCATGCTGTGCACATGCACACACATATATGGACATGCACCTTTGCATACTTCGTTTGTCAATTGGAACGATATATTGAAAAGATTTGCATTGTTAATAATACTAACGACAACATGTAAAGTGTATGCTGCCATACAGGTAATAACTTGGTTATAAAACATAAACCTTGTACATTCAAACAGCCTTGCATACAATGTGCAAGTTGGCATGTGTGCACCCTCTACTGCGCGGCTCCTGCGTGCGCACCCTCAACTACTTTTGCATGCTTATTACATCATTAGTGAACTTGGCGCTGAAGATTGGTGATGTGGTCTGCGAGAGTGCACGTATGTGCGTGCGTGCGTACGTGCGCGTGTATGTTTCTGTGCCCTGGCATAAACGATGGGCAAAAGCAAGTAGCTTGTTATTGACAAACATTGCAACAACTGACATGTGCGTGTGCGCGTGCGTGCATGCGTGCGTGCGTGCGTGTGCTTTCATGTACATTGCGGATTGCTCTCATTGTGTATGCTTGAAGCCACTGCCTTGGTCCCGTCACCCCTCCCCCATCTCTTCCCCCTCCCGCCAATCTTAAGCAACCCGCGCATTTGCTCATGCGCATGCGATGGCGGTGTGGTGGGCATGTTGGTCGAGAGGGTTGGGGCATTGGAGAGCAAGTGACACAATACTGGGTGGCCATCATAAGTAAATTCACATTCAAAGAAAGGTAAAAGGATGATATTGCCAAGAGCGCGCGCACAGGGCCGGCCACCCAAGCAACCAACGAAAGCGGTGGCCAACATCTCAACGCCTCCATCCAAGTGAAGAAGCCAGAGAGAGAGACACAACCACAACATCAGAGACAGCAACAGTGGCACAAACAATAGCGTAGAAGACTGCCTCACCTCCACTCTCTCCTCCCCATCATGAATAACCTCTCCACCCTTCCGCACGGCGTGACGCCAGATGTAAAACTCTTACAAAGAAGGGGAGGGGGCTGTCATGGGGCAGGAGGAGAACAAAGAGAGAGGGGAGAAAGGGGAAGGAGAGCACAAGGAGACAAAATGTGTGAGGATGTGGACATTGGGTGCGACAGGCCCCCGCTGCTGAGTCCGGGGCTGCCGACATTGCGTATGCATGCTGCGGACTCATTGTCACCTTCTCCTCGAGACTGCTACCGCTAGCTGCAGGTGTGTTGGTTGCAAATGCTTGTGCTTGTGAGTAGGTGCATACATGTGTCTGCAAGAAGGTGTTGGGCAGCCATCATGCCGTAACAGTAAGTCGGCAACGATGTGTGCCCACCACATGTATGCGTGTAGAGCCCCAACCAGACGTGAAGAAGAGATGGGAGAAGCGCCGGAATCGCTCACACACACCAAACAACAAACCAGCACCCGAGCATATGACACCACCGCTGTTCCCAAGTCCACAGCACTGCACCAACAACACTGTCGCAAGCGCAGGCGTCCGCCTCACCCTCATGAGCAGGAAGTCGGGGCAGCTGTTGTGTTGCACACCCACGCTCAAGTCCGTCACGCCACCTTCTGTTGATTGCGTGCGCGATGATGTTTCCCGTCCGTGTGCGCCTGAGCAAGTCGTTTCCAGCACGAGGGCAATTGTGGAGGCGGGGCGGGGACTCGGTCATGATGAGCAGGCCACGGCGCTGTGCGGTCTGCAACATTACATTGAGATGGTTGGGAAAAAGGAGAGGAATCTGTGGGCGCACTGCATGCTTTGCAGTGGTGTGGGATGCTCGTTGACATGCAATGCAACGTTGGTGCACTGCTGCCTGTAGTCGCGAGGGTGTGACACAATGTTGGTGATACGGCGTGCAGGCTCGCTAATGTTCAAGACTCATATTACGACTTCCACTCATAAAGACGGTACTGGTCCTATGCAATGCCAATGCGCGATACCATAAAGTATGGTATTCAACTTCACAGATTTGTGAGCGACCTCTTTTGACACGTGTATGTTTGATTGAGAAAAGTGTTAGGCATGTCATCGACATTGCTCATCTATGCCGCAAAGCAACATGCAAGTGGCCAAGTTGCTGACTGATGCTGCGGCACTCCCATGCTACGCGAGGCAACAACCATAACAAACAGGTGGCATCCCACGGCTATGCATGCACTTGTCAACTGGGAGTTACACTGCAATGTACACGTGTACGTGGTAATGATGATGTGCGAACGTTCCAATGTCACCCAGCACAGCCAATATGCACACGTTTCACCATTGCACGACATCCACAACCCCACTTAGCTACAGCGTCGCCGCGCACCCACACCGCTATGCAGTCCTAAACCCGTACTCACATGCATGCCCACACCACCACATTCGGCTGTCACGGCTCCATCACCGACAGAGCCTGCGCCAGCTGTCTCAGCGCGCAGGCTAGAAGCTGTTGTCACTTCTGCTTAACTAGAAGTATGGTGCGTGTGTTCATTGATATTCAAAGACGCATGAAAATAATGCCGTCAGGACGTGACACCCATGTCCATTGAGGGCCGTTCCTCCAGAAGCAGTAGTGCGGAAAAGCGTGACTAGTACACGACACGAGTGTACTACCTATCCAAAAGTCAAAGTACCCGTTTCCATGCTCACTCACGCGCCAGGAGTTTTCAATGATCCGCCTCGCCAAACCAGTCTCAGGCTTTCTTCGGAAGAAGTCGCCACTTTGCCTTTCTGATCGTGCACATGAACCGTCATGCACTGCACATAAAACACACAGCCATTGTGTGACTTTGACGACCAGGCAGACCACCCTGAGAGAGGTTCTTGCAAAAGGCACAAGACGAGTTGCAATATACTATATGGTGTTGCATCGACGCATACACACGCATACAGGCAGGCAGTAGCGCAGCAGACAGCTGCAGGCATTGGCGTGTATGACACGCATTGCATTCAGAACGGCAAGATGAAGCATAGCGCAGTGACCCCCCACTAGCCTAACTCGGTTGACTGGTGGTGGACACAGGTTCCAAGCAGCAAGAGCAAGGCAATGCTTGTCACTACTACTTACCAACCATGGGGCCCTCTGGAGGGAAGTCGAGTCAAGTCGTTATTGAGAGGGCGACCCGCCAGCACACCTTGTGGCCCCCGCTACATGCACGTGTCACAGCGCCGTCACGTCCCGCGGGCTGCCCATCTGGAGCATGACCTGCACCAGCAGCTCGGGCGGGCAGGGCGGGCGGGCGTTAGCATGGAGTCTCGCCCTCCTCCTTGTCCTCCCTCTTCCTATTCCGTCGCTGCAGCGTCGTTGGTGTCCGTGGTAAGATGCGTGTGCGTGTGTTGTCGCCATCGGCCACGCTAGCGCCGCCTCCGGCTCCTACTTCCTGGTCCATGCTGGGCCACACAACTTCCCGCAGCCCGCTGAGCACGAGCGGTATGCGCGTGCACATGGCAAACACTGGCTCTGTGAACAGTGGCACCGTGAACAACGACCCATATAGGTGGTTTGCCATGGATGCATGCATGCACCAGTAGCACAGGTGCCATGTCGAGTAGCTGTAGCTGATGTGCAACGGCTAACGGAATATCACACCATCGCCTATCTCCTGTTGAATCTGGCTGTTCGCACGCAAGCAACGTTGCGTTAACATACCCCCTACCTCTGACACCCACTCATTGTTGTCGAGATTGGCCTGACTTGCAGAGCGACGTCCTTGGAAAGTAGTACGAGCTGGTGAGACTCATGTCACTGTTGACTGATGTGAATACGAAGCCACATCACGTCCTTTGCTTGAGGCAGCACAATGTAACTCTTGCAAGTACGTCACTTGCAACACCCTTCGCATGCCAATGGGATGCAGGCCTTGCAGGTCAACAGCGCAAGAGAAGAGAAGGCTTCCATAGAGTACGCGTGGGTGCTGCTGGCCTGCAATAAGTTCCCTGCACGCTATGTCATGTGCAAGGTGAGGTACATGTTGACACCACTGTTAGCGCGAAAGTGACCTGTCGGGTCACTTGCTACTCGTCCTTGCATGCTTTGGCGTGGAGCAGAGTTCTGTGTGTAGTGCTATTGCCCACAGCACTGTCGGGAAGTCTGCCATGCTTGCGGCCCATGTACATGAAGTGCAGCGGCCAGCAGGTGCTCCATAGCAACTTGGTTTGAAGAGGCGTCTGGCCATGCTCCTCCCAGTGGCACTCTAGCCCAACATTGATAAATGAGCCCTCGTTAACAACGTTCATATCCTCCTCCAGCCGCTCCATAGCCATAACCGCGCGGCGCAGCTTGCCATTGTTTGTGGTGAGCACAACAGGCAGTGCGGCAAGGATTGGGATGACGTACACAAGGTTGGCTAAGAACAATGTGCTCATGACCTCTGGATGAATGCGACACGCCACCACACCAACCGCTAGCACCAAGAGCGTCCCAAGCAACACCGCTGAGCTCGTGCTCAAGAAATCATTGGCCTCGAGCAGCCGCTTAACGCAGTCGTCTCTACTTGATCGCCCCGCCCCCGGCAGCCGCTGCTGCTTTGACTGTAAAGTGTACATGCTCCCTCCTCCACGTGGTTTGAATAACGACGGTAGGCGCTGCGCGCTGCCGAGCCCTGGTCCCTGCAGGCTGCCAGCTGCCATCGTGCCACCCGCCGTGACCACCTGCGAGCTGATCATGTCCTTCCAGCCAGGCAAGACGGCAAGAGCCGCGGTGTTACGGCTTTCAACACTGGAGAGGGCAGGCCCGTTGAGGCAGTACTGGCCCCCACGAAACACGAGCTGCTCATGCACCGCGACGTTTGTGCCGATGGCGTATAGCCGCCCCGCCTGGAACTGGTAGCGCAACCTCATGACCGTCTCAAACACCACGCTCAGCATAAGGCCCACATCGAGGAGCAAACCGAACCCGATGGGAACGGTGCTATCGTGTGCGATGAGCAAAGACAATTGCAGGCCAACGATGGCGACAGCCCACAGGTACAACAGGTGCATCCAGTTGCTGTGGCGCGCGTTTTCGGTGATGTAGTGCAGAGTGTCGTTACCGTTCATCTCCACCACCTTGACCTCCGCGTCCACATCTCTCTCGACCGCCAGGTGCATGTACACATAATCGCTCGGGCTCGCATGCTGCTCGTCATAATGATGCGCTGAGAGCATCTGAGTGCTAAGTCCATGCGCAAAACCCTTAGCCTCGTTGGTCACCTTGGCGCCAATGTCAGCCTCTTCATCAAGCCACTGACGCTGCTTCTGCTGCTCGCCTTTGTTGCCTTGCATGTGGTGGCTGCTCTCCAACCACCTCCACATGACTGCTGACGGGCGAGAGATTGCCTCATCTGCGTTGCTGCTGCTGCTCAACTGCGAAAGCACCGTGGCGCTCCGCAAGTTGTGAAGGGGCACGACAGCGTTGGTGAAGACATGACGAGGAATCCATTCGCTAATCAGGTGTTCCACGCTGCGCCACACCAAGACCACAGCATACACACCTACCACCGGCCAACGCATGGCTTCGTTTCTGTGTTGCTGTCGAACACCACATGAACGCAGTCACGAGAGTCAGAAGCAGCGTGTCAAGCACAGTGGTACGGTTGCAGGACAGACGCTGAAGGCACTGCTCCTCTCACCTGTTAGTCAAGTTAAGAAGAGTAGACTCCCACACTAGCCGCCACAACAAAAACAACCAGTACGGTGCTCGTGTTGTACGCAATCCCGTTGGCGTGCAGTTGCATTATTCTGCTCAATGCCAGTGCGCAGAGTGAGAATGCCGCCAGTGTGGCGCATCTTATCTTGCGTGCACGTAAATGCATAGAGCGCATATGTACATGCATGTGCATTTGCGCTCCATGCATACACAGAAACGCAGGCAGCATGAATGATATGCAGATAACGCAACTTTGCTCAGCATTTAATGCTGCACAGGGCTAGCCAACGACTGGCTAGCCCTTTGCATGCTGCAAAACCCACAAGCGAGTGCACACCGCCATAGATGCCACTGACCTTGCGCCATGGGCACAACCATGTGTCCGTATGCACAAAGTCGTGCAACAACTTGCCGCCAACCCTTTACCAGTCTGAGTAAGAAACACAACTGTGATGACTTTAGAGATGGGAGCAGAGAGAGAGAGAGACCCATTGCAGACGGACCGTGAACTCTTCTGCTGTGGCAGAGAGAAGCGTCTTGCTCGCCGCCTGGCCGGCAGATTACGAGCATGGCACTTTCAGGTTGCAATGCGCTGGCATGTATGTCATAGACTCTACACTGTCTATGGTATAACATATACAATATATGTCATTTTTGCATGTAGAAGCGCGCCAGCCACGGCATCAACACGTTGGCTATTGCGAGCCCAGGTCAGATTTCAGAAAGCACGGAGTCGTGCATCGCATGGCCGTTGTAACATAACATCATATACTTATTGGGCAACGTGTTGCCTTGGCCTGCTAATAGCTGGGGCCGAAATGTTGCCCTCAATGCACCTGGCAACCTCATTAGTCCTCCTCTGCAGGGACTAACTCGCCGTTTGTGTTGAAACCCTCCTACCGTTAGTGCACAAACCAAGAAAACGGACGGTCGACGCTCCTCAACAGAGTGCCGTCCGATGCTTATGTAGCGATGACGGCCAGGATGGCTCGTACAATATCGCCAATGGCCGTTTGAACTGGGTTGGGTGGGCGGGTTTGAAGAAATTTGCCCTACTGGTAGCTCTCCGCTTGCCCACAACGCCGACCACAACCACCACGAACAGGTGGTGGCGGCGGCGGTGGACGTGGATACGCTGCTCGCTGGATAGTGCAACCGCACAGGACGTTGCACAAGAAGTGCGCATGGCTAAACTCATGTAAAATTCGGGCCAACCGATAAGGTGGGTCTTCTTACTTCAGCCGCCTGCTCACACACATGGCTCACTAGGTGTTCGAGTTTTAATGCAACAACACGCGGAGTCGTGCATCGCATGAGCGTTGTAGCATGACATATACTTGACATATTACTAATGCGGATGAGGCGGCGTTGTTGCGGGGG